>JALMGJ010000005.1:61846962-62126962 GCA_023362775.1 Charina bottae | reverse complement strand
AGCAACCCCTGGAGGTCTGGATGTGGAGTTACACTCAAAAATTAAAGTGGAAAAGAACACTACAGGCGGATCTAGCGTTGATGTAATGTCCTTAAAACAAGTCAAAATGAGGCTCAGTAGTGTGTGTGGCCTCCACGTGCCTGTATGACCTCCCTACAACGCCTGGGCATGCTCCTGATGAGGTGGCGGATGGTCTCCTGAGGGATCTCCTCCCACACCTGGACTAAAGCATCCCCCAACTCCTGGACAGTCTGTGGTGCAACGTGGCGTTGGTGGATGGAGCGAGACATGATGTCCCAGATGTGCTCAATTGGATTCAGGTCTGGGGAACGGGCGGGCCAGTCCATAGCATCAATGCCTTCGTCTTGCAGGAACTGCTGGCACACTCCAGCCACATGAGGTCTAGCATTGTCTTGCATTAGGAGGAACCCAGGGCCAACCGCACCAGCATATGGTCTCACAAGGGGTCTGAGGATCTCATCTCGGTACCTAATGGCAGTCAGGCTACCTCTGGCGAGCACATGGAGGGCTGTGCGGCCCCCTAAAGAAATGCCACCCCACACCATTACTGACCCACTGCCAAACCGGTCATGCTGGAGGATGTTGCAGGCAGCAGAACGTTCTCCACGGCATCTCCAGACCCTGTCACGTCTGTCACATGTGCTCAGTGTGAACCTGCTTTCATCTGTGAAGAGCACAGGGCGCCAGTGGCGAAGTTGCCAATCTTGGCGTTCTCTGGCAAATGCCAAACGTCCTGCACGGTGTTGGGCTGTAAGCACAACCCCCACCTGTGGACGTCGGGCCCTCATACCAACCTCATGGAGTCTGTTTCTGACCGTTTGAGCAGCCACACGCACATTTGTGGCCCACTGGAGGTCATTTTGCAGGGCTCTGGCAGTGCTCCTCCTGTCCCTCCTTGCACAAAGGCAGAGGTAGCGGTCCTGCTGCTGGGTTGTTGCCCTCCTACGGCCTCCTCCACGTCTCCTGATGTACTGACCTGTCTCCTGGTAGCGCCTCCATGCTCTGGACACTACGCTGACAGACACAGCAAACCTTCTTGCCACAGCTCGCATTGATGTGCCATCCTGGATGAGCTGCACTACCTGAGCCACTTGTGTGGGTTGTAGACTCCGTCTCATGCTACCACTAGAGTGGAAGCACCGCCAGCATTCAAAAGTGACCAAACCATCAGCCAGAAAGCATAGGAACTGAGAAGTGGTCTGTGGTCACCACCTGCAGATCCACTCCTTTATTGGGGATGTCTTGCTAACTGCCTATGCTTTCCGCCTGTTGTCTATTCCATGTGCACAACAGCATGTGAAATTGATTGTCAATCAGTGTTGCTACCTAAGTGGACAGTTTGATTTCACAGAAGTGTGATTGACTTGGACTTACATTGTGTTGTTTCAGTGTTCCCTTTATTTTTTTGAGCAGTGTATATATATTTGTCTGTATATATATATTTATTAATTTTTATTAATCAAATTTATCACCGCCCATCTCTACCATGGTAGACTCTGGGCGGTTTACAACAAATGTTAAAATTAAAGTTAAAAATCAATGATCATTAAAATACAATAAACAATACAATAAATAAGAATATAAAAATCCAGAGGATGGTAGAATCTTAAAAGGAGGTCTTTATTAAACTAACCTAACCACCCCCAGGAGGAACTATCTCTACCTTTGTCCCACGCCAGGCGGCAGAACCAGGTTTTTAGGGACTTCCTAAAGGCCAAGAGGGAGGACGCCTGCCTCACCTCTGGGGGCAAGATGTTCCACAGGGCGGGCGCTATCACACAGAAGGCACGCCTCCTGGACCCCGCTAGATGGAATTCCTTTGTTGATGGGGTCCGCAGCATGCCCTCCCTGCATGACCGGGTGGGGCGGGTAGATGCAATTGGGATGAGACGGTCCCTCAGATAGCCTGGCCCCATGCCATGTAGGGCTTTAAAGGTGATAACCAACACCTTGAATTGGACCCGGAAGCAAACTGGTACCCAATGCAGCTCGCGGAGCAGTGGTGTTACATGTGCTGATCATCTTATATATTGTCTGTGTGTATATTATTAATGGAAGCAGCCTGCTTTCCTTCTTAGCTGTTTGTTCTTTTGTGTTTCCCTCTGCATTAGATTTTGATGTCTTTTTTCATTAGCTTTTAAGTCTTTCTTCAACTGGGATAATAGCTAAACCCTATTTCTATCCAATCACAATTCTAGTTGTTCTCTGTGGGTTGCATATATTTTCAGTTTGTTGCTTGGAAAGATAGAAACTCTACTCTAGATATCCTTAATGAGAGATACATGCCTGAATCTCCAAACAATACTCTGAAAATGTTCCCAGAATATGAAAAGAGGACTGCATTATCTCAGCTTTTTAAGTGCCTTTCTCTTGTTTTGCTTCCTGTCCAGTACTTACATCTACATACTTCATAAGAAATAATTGACAGCTGTTTGTATTTTATTTTGGCCTGTCTGTGACTCCTTGTATGAAAAGATGAGGCCTTTTGAAAGATTTATTGGGTAATGGTAAAAGGAAATGTTTACCAAATGCAGTTCCAGAAATTATTCAATACTTTCATATGTTTGCCAGATAAATGGCACCAAATGTAGGGTCTGATTTTAGATTTTGTTTGCAACACATGCTTAAAATTGCTACAGCTGTGTCTAAGTCCACATTGCAATTGGTTTTTTTTAAAGGTAATTCACCAACCTTCCATTACTAGTCAGTGTCTAAGCAACCAAAGAATATGAACACTGCTTTTTTTGTAGCTAGCAATGAATGCAAGATCTGTATTCTTTCTACCAGAGATTATCCCTTGGGAATCTGTGAGATTGCATTCCTGTGTTTTAACAACTTGCCAGAGTGGGTGAGACATAAGCAAAGTGTCTGCTCGCAGTCCTATCTAGCTATCTAGTTAAAATGAATGTAAGTTCTAACATATACTTTTAGTGTAATAAAGTCTTCTGTTTTTGTTCATAGAAAGACATATGGATGTGTTTACCACTAGGCTGCCTTTTTAACACTGCTTCAATCTGTTTATCATTTGGATTTAAACATATTAAAGACAATCCCAATTAAATGGACAGTCAGATTTGTCTGTGTTTCTAATGCTGAGGAAATCTGGATGTGTCCATCTATTTGGCTCTGGGTATAAGCTTCCATGATGTGCCAGAGAATCCTATCCCTAGATGGCATGCAGGGGACAACCTTGGGGATCTGCAGCAGAATATAGATGTATCCTTACAATATTGCAATGCATCTTCATGAGAGCCAGCCCAAGAAATTTTGCAGTGTAAGACAACAGAGATTCTCCCTATTTCCAGAGTCGGTAACTGACCAGATTGATAAATGAGATTTTCTTCAATACTGGTGAGGGGAAAATATGCTTCCTTTCAGATAAGGGCTGCAGGTTAGCGTATGGCGTGCAGGGCATGCTGTGTGGAAGCCACAGTTCTGTCCTCCAGCAAAGGAACAGCGAGGGTTCAGTTGCTGCTGCCCCTTCCCACACAACCTGACAGCTGAGGAAAATATCTCATTCTGCTTAGCAGCACGACAGGCCCTGATCCTCACTCCTTTAAAAAATTACTTTATTCAGGGCAGCAGCCAGCCAGAAATAGGGGGCTGACTATATTGTTCAGATCTCATGGGAAGAAGGAAAGCATAGTTTTTTTCTTCTCCCCTCTATCTGTAAATTAGCTTTCCCCTGCTGTGCTGCAGAGTGCTAAATTGGTTCCAGCCTGCAATCTGAGCTTTTATA
This sequence comes from Charina bottae, assembly GCA_023362775.1. Taxonomy (NCBI): domain Eukaryota; kingdom Metazoa; phylum Chordata; class Lepidosauria; order Squamata; family Charinaidae; genus Charina; species Charina bottae. Next base: position 62,123,202 of record JALMGJ010000005.1, on the reverse strand, counting down.
GCTTTATGGTGAGGAACTCAAGGAAAAAGGAAAAGATGTCACCTCTCCTATCCTCCCTCTTAAAATATTGTTGTAGAAAGCAGAAAGCTTTTTTTTAAAAAAAAAACCCAAAACACTATGATATGCATCCTCCCACTACTAACACTTCCAGCTCTCATGCTTTCCCCCAGGATTACTAACTAAAAGTTTATAAGAAGTACCTTATTTCTTTTAATATATAGAAGGATATTCATAATAGTTAGATGCATATGAGAAACATGGAACGTATATGGAATAGCGTGGCATCCTGTATAAGATGGCTTTTAAACCAGAGTATATCATAATCTGACATATCCAATCATATCAAGTATTTATTATATCTCACCTATCCTTCATCCTTGCTTTTACCAGGAATATGTATAAACTTATAAACAAAACTTAATACAGTTTTATAGTACAGTGGAATAAAAATAACAACATAAGAAATAGAAAAAAATATAATACTGTACAGTACAAAAGTATTATATTAACTAGACTTCTCTAATTTACTGCTATCAGAATTATGTAAACTAGCAAAACAGAGAGGATTTGGGGTAGGCTGGGTCGACTGGTATTAAAAAGGTAAAGGTTTCCCCTGCATAGTCGTGTCTGACTCTAGGGGGCGGTGCTCATCTCTGTTTCTTAGCCGAAGAGCCAGCGCTGTCCGAAGACGCTTCCGCGGTTATGTGGCCGGCATGACGCGCGGAACGCTGTTACCATCCCATGGAAGTGGTACCTATTTATCTACTTGCATTTGCATGCTTTCGAATTGCTAGGTTGGCAACTGGTATTAGCCAAAGCAAAAAACACCTAAATGTATGTGTTTTTACCAATCAAAGAGAATATTTGTAGCTCAGGGTTGAACTTTGGTGTCTTTGGTGCTCTCTGAGCCTTGTTGTTTTCATGCAGACGTTTCATTGCCAGACTAGGCAACATCTTCAGTGCGAAAAGGGAGTGAAGATGTTGCCTAGTCTGGCAATGAAACGTCTGCATGAAAACAACAAGGCTCAGAGAGCACCAAAGACACCAAAGTATGTGTTTTTGTCCACAGTGGTGAGTGACCATCATATGCACTGCAGGCACAGTGCAGGCCTGGTGCATGTGACTACAGTATGTGTGGGGCTTGCTAAGGAGCCAGGAGCTAAGGATAGGCAGGGAGAACAGTGGCAGGGAAGTGGGGAGTAGGCATGAAAAGAGTGTGGCTGCAGGAAGAACAGACTGGGCAAGATGATGAAACAGGAGAAGAGTCCAGAAAGGAGAGTGAGAATGTTTCCTTGCGTGTCAAGTTTACCAGAAGCAGAGGAGGAAAGATAAAGCCTGGTCAAGCAGTCCATGGTCCGAGAAGTAAATGAAGGCTTGCTAGTGCTGAGGAAAGAGCTGGAATCTCTTCTGCCTCCTGAACCTGGTGCTGCCTACTTAGACGAGCAGCAGTTCTCCTAGATGCCAGCAGCCAACCAAAGAGAAATCACCAATGTGGAAGATGCCAAACGCTGGCCTGGGGCTCTGGGCACAAAAGGGAGACTGAACCCTTGCTCCTGGTCTCTTTGAAGCAGAAAAGTTCTCCTCTTGGTGCCTTTCCCTTCCAGAAGCATGGAACGTGGCAAAGTAGCAGGAATCAGGAACAAGGAACAGGAGGCATGCTGCTTGCTTGTAAGGCACTGGCTTCGGTGGAACACAGGGCCCTCAAGCTGTGGCTGGGGAAATCTCCCCTGCCTCTTGGCACCCCGATTGGCTGGGCAGGCTTCAGTGTTGGCAGAGGAGGGATCTGGCAGTGTTGGCTCTGAGGAAATGGAGAGTTGTGCAGTGCCTGAAGGGTCCCAATTCACCTGCATTTTGAAGCCTGTCTCTTGGACCATGATACAAGGTTACGATGTTTCAAGAGGTTAGGCAGTAATCCAAAGGAAGCAGCAGGCAGAAGGAATGGGAAATGGATAATGAGGCAAGGGTGGGAAGAGGATGAAGCAGCAAATAAAGGCAAACAGGGTTATCAAAAGCTAGAGGCTGCTTTTTTGGAAGCAGTTATAATTTAGGAAGATCAAAAAAACCTGAAATTTGAATCAGGTGTAACCAAACATCCTTAATTCTTCTTTGTCCTTTTGGATTCTTATTTCTATGTTATTAAACTCAAAAATTTACAGTTCTGCAGCCTTCCTGCCAGTTCAGAAACTAAACAGTGTCTGAGTTTGAATACACACCTTCTCTCGGGCATGGGTTTTAGTACACATGCTCAAGAGATTCTTTTGTGTAGAGGGAGGAGGGAATAGCCTTAAAGGACAGGAGGAAGAGCTGTTACCAAGACAACAGTCAGATAAAGGGGCCTGAGTCCAGGGCAAGAATGTAACATGAGTAAACATCTCAGACAACCCCCTCCTTAGTTGACACAAAGATAAACGAAGGGAGGGGGAAGTGCCTTCAGACTTGCAAGTTTCTGTTACTATTTTTTTTTAATCCATTCAATCATGTCCAATTCTCGGAGACTGCCCGGAGAAGTCCCTGCAGTTTTTCTGGCAAGGTTTTTTCAGAAGTGGTTTGCCATTGCCTCCTTCCTAGAGCTTTACAATAAAAATAGTACTGACCTCCATGGCATTGGTTTCCTAGTCTGGTCTACCTTGAAGGGCTGATATTTTGTCTTCTTCCTACTGCTCTGCCCAAGGCATTCTGTTTGATTTCAGAATACTTCCCAGAATTTTTTTTCTTTATTAACTTCTAATGAACTGAAATCTAATTAGGAAACAAAGATCCTGCTCAAGCCCACTAATTATAGTGGCCTACCACCTTCTTGTTGTCTGCTGAGAATACTGCATATATATTGTTTTAAATCAAGTTTAATATAACTTTTAGGTTTTTTTTTTAAAGTTAAGCTTGATTTTGTTTATCTTGTGAGTTTGTTTCGTTTTCAAAAAGAGGTAGAGCGGAATGGTTAAAACCTCTAAGCCCATACCTCTATGATACAGACCTGGATAGCCGCTACATATTTTTTTCATTTTTACCCTTTTATTTGCCAGACTGTCAGTACAGATTGTGGGAACCCTATCTTTCTCACAGATGAGGTTTAGGAGGAGGAGGACAGCAGGCGAGGTACTCCTTGGGTGATACAGTAGGTGGTGAGAACAGGAACTGTGAAGTCACTACCCCAAAGCAAGGAGGCAGGGCCAGGATTGAGAGGGCTTCTGCAAGAGAGACCTCAAGATTTTCTCCCTACAGGGTCAGCCATGCTGCTGTAGTATGCCCCCTCCCAGTGAAAAGAACTGATGCAATGAAATGTTTCCTCTCAGCATGGAAATAATACTGCCACCAAAACAGTGTGTCAAATGGGACAACGGGTTAGAAAAGTCAGTTCAAGTTTTGAAGATACTGTCACTGCAATTGCTATATTAACATAGCAGAGTGTCTAAGGATTGTAAGCTACCCGTGATTTTATTAAGCTAATAAATGCTCACATTAAGCTGTATTTACCTCTTATCTCATGGTACGTCTATGCCATCACAGTTTCTATTCCACAATTCCCCAAAAGGAGTTTGAAAATGGCCCGCAATTACAGTATGTTCACTGCTGTCAGCCTTGCAGCACGAAGCACAAGGAAGAAAAATACCTGAGGTAGCACAGGCCTTGTGGTAACAAAAATCCTCTCTCCAATGTTTTACACAAAAAGGGAAAAGAATAAAAACCCAAGCAATCTGGGCTTTGTCTCCTGCTGAATATTAGAAGAAATTTGGCAAGAATCTTGTCACTTTTAATACTGCTTATTCATTTCGGTCTTAAGGCCTTTAAAGGACATGCTGGGGCGGCTGAAATTCAGGAACCAGGAGAAAGAGCAAGGAAAGCATTGCTTCCAGTGGGGAAATGCCTGACTAACCTCCACAGAGTTCTAGGGTTACCAGCTAAACCTGATTTCAGAGCAATTCTTTCTGTACTACAGCTGAGTTGGAAGTAAATCACCTCAGTTACCAAAGAAAGGCAACAATTGGGGATCAGAGGGAGCAAAGCAGATCTGGGTGTGGCCCCAACTCTTTGGGTGGAAGTGCCCTCAGTGGAATGTAGGCAAATACACAATGCCAGATCATGCCATTCTGGCACAGCACCATCTGTAAAACTCTCCTTTCAAATAAATTTTTTCCAATTTGGTTCTGCTTTATTGATTAGGTTACACTGTTGTTTCCATGAAGTTTTGTGTCTGTTCATTGTTTACTATCCCTCCCCACAGCACACACCTTTCTGCTATCACCTGTTTTTTTCTCAGAAAAAGCCACTCTTCTATGCCTCTATGCTTTAGTTTCCAAAACGCATTATCTTTTACATTTCCGCAAAATATATGGATTGTGCAGTCTTAATTTTAGACTTATCTTACATAGGGGACAGGAAAGTGAATGATTATCTAGAATGAGGGTTCCAACTGAGTGGCTCCAGAAAACTTGAACCCACTCTGTCTATGAAGGTTCTCAGTCATCCAGGTGGAATTGTCTGTAGTTTGAATCATGTCAACTGGATTTCTATTTTCTTAGTGGAAACGTTTCGCTCCTTATCCAAGGAGCTTCTTCAGTCTGAGCAAAGTTGGTAAGGGAATCCTAAATATGTTTCTAGGTAGCTGTGTGACCTTGCACCTGGGGCTAAGTCATGGTTATACTGAGATGTTATTTTTAAGTCCTTTTATCATCTAAAGAAGGATCGTTAAGATCACCATGCTGCTGTTGAGCTTGTGAAATGGTCTTAATCTTCCTAGGCACAGAAGACAAAGCAGGGAGGAAGATGGGGGAGAGATTGTGCCTGAGGCCCCCACCTCTATTCAAGGAAGGATTTTCCAAGTTGGCATAAATGGATTCCTTGGCCCCTCTCTCAAACCACCTATCTTCTCTGTCTAAAATGTGAACATTAATGTCCTCAAATGAGTGTCCTTTTTCCTTTAGATGAAGATAAACTGCTGACTCTGGTCCTGTGGTGTTACTTCTCCTGTGTTGGGCCATCCTCCTGTACAAAGGTTGTTTGGTTTCTCCAATGTAGAGTTCAGAGCACTCCTCACTGCACTGGATTGCATAAACTACATTGCTTTCCTTGTGTTTTGGAGTTTGATCTTTGGGGTGTACAAGCCTCTGTCTCAGTGTGTTGGTGGGTTTGAAATATACAGGTATGTGGTGTTTGCCAAATATCCGTTTTATCTTTTCAGACACACCAGCCATGTAGGGAATGAACAGGTTCTTCCGTTTACTCTGAGTCTCAGCCCTATCTGTCGCTGTTTTAGGTCTGGTAGATTTAGATTTGGTGAAGGCCCAATTTGGACATCCACAGGCCTTCAGGGCTGTTCTCAGGTGCTGATTTTCATTCTTTTTGGAATCCATGGAGGTGGGGATGGTTTCTGCTCTGTGTGACAATGTCCTGATGACACCTAGTTTGTGCTACAGTGGATTGAACCCACTCTGGTTGCAGAAAGTGTCTGTAGTGAAACCATCACAGTTTAATAGAAATTACAGCTGGAGAGAAGTCTTCTTGCCAACTAGAATGAGCTTCTTCATTTTTTTCTTGCAAAAATTGTTTTATTCTAGCTTCACTGCTGTAATTAAGGGGCAACTTACTTTAATTCTATTACCAAAAAGGTCACTGAACCAGCGAGAGTCTCCTTGCAGCTCCCACTGGGAGTACATGAAAGAGACACTATATTAAGTATGTTTTAGAAATTGGGAGGAATAGAATAGGAAAAAGAGAAAACGTATGGAAGAGGAGAAACTCAATCCCTTTTACAGGAACATTGGGAAAGCTATTTAAGAAGTACCATCCTAGTGCCAACTGACGCTACAATCAGCTTGGTATCTTATGTCATAATGAGCAGATTTGAGATGTGTCATCTATTTCTATTTTCCAGCGGACTCCTGAGATTCACTATCAGAAAGCAAGTGCAAATTAATCAGTCTGGGAATAGATAATTAAAACTGTAGGGCAGAGCACATCTGAACACAAGCTCATATTTTCAATTCCAGAACTGAGTTCACTGTCTTTTCATACAAAAACTCACTGCTACAGTAGTTTTTTTCCAGCCTTCTTCATTTTAGCAGTTTGATTATTTTATTGGTGAGAGAGAAAACTTATTTGTTACACCAGTGGATCCAAATCCACTTTCTGCCCATTCATCTTATGTAATAACAGCAAATATGATTTGAGCGCCAATCCCTATGAAGCCAAATTAGCACTATTAGCACCAAATTCGCAGTTTTGGATTGACATCAAAGGTTGGAAAATTATTGTTTATTTTGTCATATTTTTTCTACCAGGACTAGGGACTCTGCCTCATATATCAAAATAACTTGGCTGGCAAAATGCCTTTAGGATGCCTTAGTTGGTAGGAAAGACACCATGTCAATGGACTGTCAGGTCTTTTAGTCTAGCAAAACAGCTCACCCAAACAGTATAATCAAGTAAACACACAGGTACACAATGACAAGCGTACACATATGCTAACCTAAGTTTAGAGGAGGGCATTTATGTCTGATTGTTCCAATTTACTTAGAAGAGAAGTACATTTAAGTACAAGTGAACTTTGAAGTTTATTATAGAAAGGGGAAGTCACAAGCCATACAGTTATGGGTGACTGACAGTTCTTCACAAGGAACAGCGTGAATGTTTGTTGAATAGATTTTTTTTAAAGTATCTTCTAACTTTATATGATTTTGGCAAGTGTTCATTAAATGACATGTTAAAATGGTCTGAGATCGCCACTGATGTCGCCTTCTGCTCTTTGTGTTCCTAAGTAGCATGAAACAATTCTGGGCTTGGTAGGGAAATATGACTCTGGCAAGTACACCTTGTCTTTTGACAAGAAGCCCAGCTGCTTTTTAAAAAAAATATTTATTCATTTGTTTATTTATTTATAATTCGATTTATATTCACCGCTCCATCTCCCCCTAGGGGGACTCTGGGCGGTTTACAAAAATCAAACAATCAAAATCAAACAATTAAAATAACATATAATATAATACAGTCATAATTAAAATAAATGTAAAATCCAAGAGGTGATGGGCTTGTATTTTTTTTCCTGGGTAAACCCTGCAGAAGAGTCTCAGTTCCAAGAATCTAGGTTTATTCATCTGTTTTATATTGGAATCTCAATAATTAGTCATTTGGGCTAATGGCCATTTATTAATTTATATTTTGTTCTGAATCAGAGTATATCATTCACTTAATCTCACATTTCCACTCCAAGAAGCTTAACAGAAAGCTCTATAAATTGTGATAAATTTCTGCCCCAAAAATAGAGAAAGCCAATCTGTAGCTGAATGCCTGAGTCAAACAATGAGCCACTGCAATATGTTTATGAAATAAACTATACCAATAATGTATATTTTATGAAGCGTATCTTAATTCTTGACAATTGTTTTCCCAATGGGTTTCTTAAAGTTGTAGCATGTACAATCTTGTACTGTGGAAATGGAAATGAAATGTCGGTGCTGCTTAGGAAGGCATTAATTTGTAATCACAGGTAGTCTTGTTAGAAAAGAAAATAACATGATTAAAAGCAGTTTAGGGAGCAAGGAAGTGAGGAGGCTAATGATCTCACACAGGTTTCTAGTCATGGTGACACAGCACCACTACTTTGAAATGTGGGACTATATTAATGACTTAGATCTTTCACTAAAAAAATTGCTGTTTTGTAAATGACACAAGGAATGTGAAATGATATTTCAAGCATGGTTTGCAATTGATTCCCCTTTTCTTAATTTTTAATAGATGCACATGGATTCTCAGGAAGCAACACAAAGCAATGCAAGAGAGATAAATACCATGAACTTGCATCTGCTTCCTTTCTGGAGCAATCATCTAAGAAAGAATTAATAATAGATGGTAGGATTTCTTTGAAAGACAAACATCTACCCAAAGGCATGTCAGAGTCCAAAGACAGGAAAGCCCAAAGCTTTCTAAAACCAAAAGTATCTATTTCTGATCATGCACATCATATCAAGGTTCTATCAAAATCAGTACTGGATGAAAATGATAGTAATGGGAAAGATCCGTACCCCAAAGGTAAGCCATAGCTTCAGCTATAAGTGCAGTTTTACATTATAATTAATTGGTACAGCATTGTACTAGGAGGATTGTCTGCAACTGTCTGCTTTGAAATGATGTTTGGAATGCAATGGATTCCCAGTGCATTTATATAAACTCAGGAGGTTGTCCATGGCCTATAGCAGGGGTCCCCAAACTCCTCAGCTCATCAACCCCTTCATGAAGTTTCAGAATGTTTATCTACCCCCAAACATTTATTATATGAAAATAATTTAATAAATACTACTTTAAATAATAGTATTACAAATAATAATAATAATAACAATAACAATAATAATAATGACAACTCAAGGCCTCTCTCACTGGCAGCTGACCATCCAACCCTGGGTAAGACTGTCTCACTGCTAGCCACCTCACCTTCAGGACTAGGGACTGGCGTGGAGCTCAAAAGAGAAACCAAAGGATTAATTGACCCCAATCGACCTTCCATCATTTCTCGACCACCTATTGACCCCCAGCCAATTTTGACCCTCTTTTGACCCCCAGCCATTTATTAACCCCTTGGATAGTCCCATTGACATTGGGGGGTCAATATTGACCACTTTGGGGAACCCTGGCCTATAGAGATCTCAGAAGAAATAACCACAAAGTGAAACACACAATGCTTTTCAAAGTTTTCTAATTTATTGAATCTAAAACTTACAGACATTCCAGTGAAGTTTTTACATGTGAAACATTTAAGATATAAGAACCCTTTATATTAGGAAAAGAAATTCTGTTTACAGTGTTTTCTTATCAGCTGAAAATATCCCCTTTGGTCAAATTATTTTTTTGAGATAATAGAGACAGAAGCATTTAAAATCATGCTAGGTACTTCTCCCCTTCATGTGAATTCTCCTTTGAAAAGGGCTAATCGCCTTTGGGTTCTGGGGCCAGCCCCGCCAATGTGGGCTCCAGAAAAAAACCTGGTGCATGCGCTGCCCTTTTATTGACGGTGCCAGCTCCAGAAACCGGACAATTGTCCCTCAGGGTTGCCAAAATGAAGTCCCCAAAAGGGTTTTTTTTCCGTTGATTGGGCATGATGTAGTCCAATTAATCACACAGGATCAGGAGAATTCAAAGAAATCACTTCTATTTTGTAGAGCCACAAAGCAAAGGCGGGCCCCTCCTCTTTAGCACTACAAAAGCAGGGAGGGAGCCTTGAGCATCCCCTGCAATTAGCTTTTATAGCCCACTAAAGTTGTTATCACAATTGCCATCTTGCCATAAAAGCTTCTAATTGGTAATTTCTCTAGCCTCTGTGCAAAAGCTGTACATATAACATACTATCCCATAATTTCTTAAGTATGTAATGTGTTCTCTATAAAATCCATGCCTAGAGGTGTGACAATTAAAATGCTAATTGACTAAAGGTTACCATAGTCCAGCCAAAGAAGTTCTAATCTCAAATATACATTGTTAGCTTTACTCCCAAATTCCTTCCTGTTCCTAAACTTGCAAGTTTAGGAACAGTGAGTCTACATATAACAAAAGAGCTAATTGTTTTCATGTGCGTAAAGACCTTCATCTCACTATCTCTTCTTCAGTTACACATTCTAATAGGAAGGGCTATTCAAGACAGTAGTTAGAACAATTATCACAGTAGCACTTTTCTTCAATCAAATTCAGTTTTTCCCTCCTGTTGCTATCAGTACATTATCTTAAATGCTGTTACTAAAGCGGGCTTTACAGTATATAATTTATGGGAAAGACTGAAGGCAAAAGGAGAAGGGGACGGCAGAGGATGAGATGGTTAGATAGCATCACCGATGTAACGAACATGAATTTGAGTAAACTCCGGGAGACAGTGGAGGACAGGAAGGCCTGGCGTGCTATGGTCCATGAGGTCACGAAGAGTCAGACACGACTAAATGACTGAACAACAACAACAATTTATCAAACAACAGCTACAGGGCATACAAGACATTTCTCCTTTACCATAATGTTAGAAACAGATCTCTGGGATGATCATCAGGAACATTTACATTGTCCATGAAGTTTTTTAGCTGAAGAAAACATTTGGTTTTTGCAAAACTCTTTTCAACGGCAAGTTGTTTCAAAACTTTGCTTAGCAGACCTATGCCCAGAAACAGTGGGTGCAAGAAAGGATTTACTACTGTTGCAAAACAGGTGCAGAAAACATAGTTTGCTTATTTGTTGGTCTGAAAAAGTACCAACTTTCTAGCACACACAAAGTAATTCTTTGCTGCCACTGAATCTTTGAAACAGTGTGCTAGGTTTATTGTCAGTGTGGTAAGAAAGGGACATCAGCGATGCTTAATTTGTTATTCTAATTAAACCTGTATGTTTAGTGAGAGGCTCGTACAGTATTTTGCAAATGGCTGTTTGAATTTCAGACACAACTCCCTCTCTAAATTAATAAATTAAGCAAGAAAGTGTTGATCATAAAAGAACAGTTAAACAGGATGATAAATAATGAAAACAGTCTAAAAATCTGACTATATTAATTTATAATGAATTGATATCATGTTTTAACATTTAGTTTATTAGTTTCTCATCTATTAGTAATAGCACTTTAGGGGGTATAATTGCCAGAGAAAGAATAATGCAGAATATAAGCATATTCTATCCATCATTAGTGAAGCAACTCAAGTTGGATCAAAACATACTGTATTTTTTTCCCAAAGTTTTATTAGAGTTTTTAATATACATAGTTAAAAGGTAGAAATGAAAAAGAAATATAAATATAAATCAAAGAAAGAAGAAAGAGTGTAGAAAAGTAAAGAAAAAAAGAAAAAGATAAAGCATAGAAATTGGTCAACTTCCGATTTATCTCTGGTCATAGTAATTTTAAAAATTTATCTTACATGCTAGTTCTATATATAACATTCAAAAACATTTCCTGTCTAATATATCAATTTATATATATTTTAATCTTCAAAACCCCATATAAGCTTTGCCCCTCCTGCATGTTGCAAATAGTCCGTTAATGGTTTCCACTCTTTAAGAAAGTAATAGTTTGAATTTTCTTTTAATAAACATGTCAATTTATCATTTTCTGCCATATCCATCAGTTTTAACATCCAATCTTGTAACATAGGTAAAATTTGATTTTTCCAATTTTGTGCATATACAATTCTTGCTGCTGTTATCATATATTGCATAATTCTTGTAAATTGTTTTCCTATTTGTTCTTCCAATATTCATTGGAATATTGGCATCTGGTCCCATCACTTCCTGGCAAATAGAAGGGGAAGAAACGGAAGCAGTGACAGATGTTATTTTCTTGGGCTCCAAGATCACCGCAGACGGTGACTGCAGCCATGAAATTAAAAGACGCTTGCTCCTTGGGAGGAAAGCTATGGCAAACCTAGACAGCATATTAAAAAGCAGAGACATCACCTTGCCGAAAAAGGTCCGTATAGTTAAAGCTATGGTTTTTCCAGTAGTAATGTATGGCTGTGAGAGTTGGACTATAAGCAAGGCTGAGCGCTGAAGAATTGATGCTTTCGAACTGTGGTGCTGGAGAAGACTCTTGAGAGTCCCTTGGACTGCAAGGAGGTCAAACCAGTCAATACTAAAGGAAATCAACCCTGACTGCTCATTGGAAGGACAGATGCTGAAGCTGAAGCTCAAATACTTTGGCCACCTAATGCGAAGAGAGGACTCACTGGAAAAGACCCTGATGCTGGGAAAGACTGAAGGCAAAAGGAGAAGGGGACGGCAGAGGATGAGATGGTTAGATAGCATCACCGATGTAATGAACATGAATTTGAGTAAACTCCGAGAGACAGTGGAGGACAGGAAGGCCTGGGGTGCTATGGTCCATGAGGTCACGAAGAGTCGGACACGACTAAATGACTGAACAACAACAACAAATACCATCTGTACATCATCTTATAAAAATTTTCCTTCAAATTATAGCACAAAGTAAATTTTAGCCCTTTATTCCACATATCTTCCCATTGTTGCATTTGTATATTGTGGCCAATATTTTTTGCCCATTTAATCATGCACTCTTTGACTTGTTCCTCTACCATTTCTCCTTTTAACAATAATTTGTACATTTTAGCAATTAAGTGGTCCTCTGACTCACATAATTGTATCTCGAATTCCGATTTAGTTTGTTCAAATTCAAATTTTTTTAATCTAATTTAAATTTTTCTACAAGTTGCATATAGGAAAGCCATTGAAATGTATATCCTTCTAAGGCAAGTTCTTCTTTTGTTTTAGTTATACAGTATATTGTCCTTGTTCTTTTTTAAAAAAATCCTTGTAGGTCATTTATCTTTATTTCTTACTTCTGTTCTATGAAATGCTTCTTGCGTGGAAATCCATAAAGGTCTTTTATAACATAATATAACATAAATTAATTTATATTTATTCCAAATTCTTAACAATGATCTTCTAATATAATGATTTTTAAAGTCCACATTAACTTTAACTTTATCCTACCACAGATATCCATGCCATCCATATCTTAATTCATGACCCTCCAAGTTCAATAATTTTTCATTTTTCAACACTATCCATTCTTTAATCCATACCAAGCAACAAGCAGCATAATATTGTTTCAAATCCGGTAGACCTAGTCCACCTCTTTCTTTTGAATCTTGCAAGATTTTATATTTTATTCTTGGTTTTTTCCCTTGCCAAATGAACTTTGAAATATCCCGCTGCCATTGTTTGAAAGGTTTTTCTGATGCCAATATAGGTAATGTTTGAAAAAGATATAAAATTCGTGGCAAAATATTCATTTTAATTGCTGAAATTCTACCTAACAATGATAGTTGCATTTTTTCCCATTGATCCAAATCTTTTTAAATATCCATCCAAAGTGGAATATAATTATTCTTAAACAACTTAACATTTTTAGATGTTAAATATACTCCCAAATATTTTACTTTTTCTTCCATTGAATATCCCGTTATTTCTTTCAATTTCTCTTGTTGATGATGATCCATATTTTTAGTCAAAACTTTTGTTTTCTGTAAATTCACTTTAAACCCTGCTAACGACCCAAAGTCTTTCAATTTCTGTATCAATAATTCAATTCCATCTAGTGGATTCTCCAAAGTAATGACTAAGTCGTCAGCAAAGGGTCATAATATATAAACTTCTTTTTTAACTCTAATACCATGAATACCATCATCTTGTCTAATATCTCTAAGTAAAACCTCTAATACCAATATAAACAAAAGTGGAGATAATGGACAACCTTGTCTTGTACCTTTTTGGATTTCACATGGTTTACTAAATTCTCCATTAACAATTATTTTTGCAAATTGGGGAGTATATATTGATTTAATCCACTTAATAAAATTTCCTCCAAAGTTCATATTTTCCAATACTTTAAACATAAAAGGCCAATTTAAGTTGTCAAAGCTTTTTCTGCATCTATAAATATCAAGGCAGCTTGTTTTTCATAATGTTGTTCCAAATATTCCAATACATCTAATATATTTCAGACATTGTCTCGGATTTGTCTCTTAGGTAGAAATCCAGCTTGATCTTGATGGATAAAGTTCTTAAGAATATTTTTCATTCTTTCTGCCAATATAGTTGTAAATATCTTATAATCATTATTCAATAAAGATATTGGTCTGTAATTCTTAGTTAGAGACAAATCTTGTTGTTCTTTGGGGATCAATGTTATATGCGTTTCTTTCCAAGTCTCTGGCATGGTTCCTGTTTCCAAAACCGAATTCATAGTCTTTTGCAAAGGTAAACATAATTCATCTTCGAAGTATTTATAATAGGCTGCTGACAGACCGTCAGGTCCAGGTGCTTTTCCACTACTAATTTTCTTAAAATCCTTTACCATTTCCTCTGTTGTTATAGGATTATTTAATGTTAGTCTTTGTTGATCATTGAGAACAGTTAATTTTTGCTTACTCAAATATTCATCAATGTCGACTAAATTGACATCTTGTTTTTTATATAATTTTGAATAGTAATCATGAAAAGCTTCTTGTATATCTATATTATTCACCATAACTTTCCCTTCATGTTGTATATTAGAAATTAAATTCTTTTGTCTTTGTTTCCGCAATTTATAAGCTAACCATCTACCTGGTTTATTTGCATATTCAAAATATTTTTGTTTTGTAAATTTCATTTGAGTCTCCATCTCTTGTGTCAATATCATTGACATTTGTTTTTGTAAGAATTTAATCTGAGTAAGCAAAGTATCGTCCATTGGCTTATCTCTTAAACATGTCTCTTTACTTTTAATTTCACCTAAGATCAATTGAATTCTCTCTTGCTTCTTTCTCCTCATTTGAGCATTGTATTGAATAAAATAACCCCTCATATATGCTTTACTGGCATCCCATACAGTTTGGATATTAGTACCTTTGTTTAAATTCAATTGAAAATATTCTCTTAACTTTTTTTTTACATGCATCAACTATATCGTTTTTCCGAAAAATTGACTCATTTAGTCTCCATCGAAATATATTCCGTTTTCCTTTAAAAGTCAACATTACAGGGTTATGATCTGAGAGAGTCTTAGGTAATATTTCAACTTTACCAATGTCCATCATTAAACTTTTAGAAATCAAAATCATGTCTATTCTGGAAAAAGACTTAAATCTCTCTGAGTAATATGTATACTCTCTAGAAGTCCCATTCATAAATCTCCAAATGTCTTGTAAATCCAGCATTTCTTTCAAATCAAAAAATGTTTGTGGTAGTTTTCCCTGTGTACGCTTCACTTCTTTTTGTGAATGTCTGTCCATTATTGGATAAATTACCCCATTCCAATCACCCATAAGGCACCAATTTTCATAGGGTAAATCCAAAAGTTTGTCCATTAAATTTTTATAAAATACTCCTTTGTCCATATTTGGTGCATAAAGTCCAACAATCAATGTTTTAGTTCCTTGTACATTAATTTCAACTGCAATATATCTTCCTTCATCATCAGCTATTATCAGTTTTGGGTTTAACTTTGGTTGTATATACAAAACTACCCCCTTAGTTTTTTTAAGTCCAGCCGAAATAAATTCTTCTCCAAGTTGTTTTTGAATCAAATACTTAATATCCTTTTTACAAATATGAGTCTCTTGTAAACAAATTTTATCCAATCTCAGTTTTTTCAGGAAGTGAAAAGTTTTTCTTCTTTTCTGTGGAGAGTTGGCGCCAAAACATACTGTATTTGATATTAGGAATAGAAATGTGAAAGAAGTATACCATGAATTCTGTTGGGTATTCTCCATCCACTGGACTTCGTAGTAGATGAACATTAGTATCAAATGAAGCTTGCTATCATATGTTTTTTCCTCATCAAAAGTCAGCCAAAAATTTTGCATCTAAAAAAGTAAATGGCTACTGAAAGTTGCATGCAAATGGCAATTACTTATAAAAGGAGCTTCCATCAGAGGAATTTTCAAAGCTTGATAGAATGCTGTGTGTCAAATTATTTGCATTAAAAAAAGTTGTTGAGCAATTTTCATTAATTGTTACATAAATTAGAAGTTGCATAAAAAGCCTCTATGTTATACGAATTTTCAAACATAAATCATTATGATAATTTACAATTTAAAACAAATACAGAAAAACTGCCAGTCTAGGATATTGCCTAACTAATGTGAAATGGATAGTAAATTAAATAGTATTTTTAGCAATTCTCATATTTCTCATTAGAAATGTTTAAAAGTAGCTGCTAAGAATATGAACTGCAAGCTGAGCTTTCTGATTCAGATCTCTTCCTCCAAGAAATTTACTAGGGGACCCTAGGCCAGCGTTATTCCCTCTTCTTTGTTTGGTTAAAGTATTTCAGCCACAGGGGGTCCCAGAATATAAGAACACAAGAACTTAAAAATGGCCCTGCTGGATTAAGTCCCATCATCCTAGTCCAGCATTTTGTTTCTGACGAAGGCAACTCAGATGCCTCTGCAGTGGACCCAACCAGGAGATGAAAGTACAGTATATCTCTCTGATGTTATCTCCCAGCAACCGATACCTGAATTTTGCAGATTAATTATTTGCTACATGAAGAAATGCTTTCTTTGTCTGCCCTGTATCTCCTTCCAAACAGGTTCCCTGAATGACCGCCAGTTCTAGTGTTTTGAAGAATGGAGGAGAACTTCTTCCTATTCACTGTCTCCATGTCATGCATGATTTTATATACAGTATCTCGATCATGTACCCCACTCTCACCCCGTCATCTTTCTTTCAGATTAAACAGTTGCATAGGGAAGGCATTTAATCTGTCTTTTTTAAAAATATGGAGACCAGAACTGTATGCAGTAATCCATATGTGAACATACCATAAGGACATTACAGTGTTGGCATTTTTATTTTCAGTCCCTTCCCTAATGATCCATAGCATGCGGTTGCCTTTTTCACGGCTGCTGCATATAGAATTTACATCTCCTGGGTGCTATTTGCCATAACACACCAAGATTTTTTTCTGGTTAGTTACAGACAACTCAGAAGTTAGAGGCTTTTTTCCCTAATGTGTTTCACTTTAGACCTACTTGAATAGAATTGCATTGGCCATTTGGATGACCATTCACCCAATTTAAAGAGGTCTTTCTGCAGCTATTCTGGAGTGGCTTAGAGATCAATAAAATAACATGATAGCATCTGCCTTTAGACTCGCCATTTAAAAGACATAACATACAGCATACAAAAAGGGGAGTGGGGAGGAAGAAAACAAAAAAAGGCAAATGAAAATTATACTTATTATGACTAGATGGAAACAATTAAATAGGCTTGAGTGAATGCCTTTGAGAGGAAACTAGCGGAATCTGGCCTCAGCAAATGGATGGAAAACTACCGCTTCCATTCTGTCTCCTCCCTGCACTCAGAAATAACCTGAAAGGATTTTGAATATATAGATTCTGCCATTTCATTTTCCTCCCGGTATATAATTAGTTAAACACAATAGCTGTGGTATACACCCAGATTTAGTGGATCTCCAGCTGAAGGAAAACTTTCGTAATACTTGTACTTATTTATGAAACTCTGTATAATATGACTTCCAGGGTTAAACAAGCACAAAACTCTACATCCTCCGCTCAACAATTTCATGTATATATTTCTTTTAGAGATGCCTCCTGGGTTTGAAAATATCTAAAAGAACCCAAAAACAAATTGGCTACCACCCCTTAATAAACAAGTCTCTCTGTCTTTCTAAGGTGATTACAAATTGTATGGCTCAGCTAGCCAGTCCAAGGAACATAAGATAAGTGTGAAGAAAGAGATGATCAACAGGCTAACAACCTCTGCAGCCCATGAACCAGATGTTCCTCATGAGAAATATGAAGCCTTCCAACATTCAGAGGTCTGCTTTGAGCCTGGGAAAATTCCTGCAAGCCCACTGACTCTCAGGGTAAAACATCCACATTCCCTGCTAACTCTTAATCTTGGTATGGTTATTTCCTTGGAAACCCACTGGAGGCCAAAAATACATTTTTTGCTCCTATATTTTTTAAAAGCAGCAAAACAGTAAAGTATTATGAATGTGCTCTTATTGTTGAGAAACATTTTGCTTACATGATACATTGAGAACTGAATTTGGAAGTGACTTGTACACATCTTTTGGTATCCTGGTTTACCCTTGCTATTTTTTGTCTATGTACTTTTTCTTACCATCTCCCTCTCCACTATTTACAAGTCCTATTGATCTGGTATTTCCCCTTAACTCTTGATTAGTCTGCAGAAGATTAAGTGAATTCATATCCTAAAAATTCTACACAATTCGCCCTGAGAAAATATATCTCTTTCCCAAATTCAAAATACTGAATATTTTTCGGAGGACAGAGCAATTATGTAAAGTGGACAGAAGCATGCATGGTTAGAGCCAGGATTTCTCCCCCCCCCCATTCTGAGTTTGTGGGGGGTGGTCTTTGGCTTTTGAATTATGTTAAGCATATTTTGGAGCTTATATTACAATTCCTGTGTGTTTTCCTCCTCAAAATAGCAGAAAACCAACTCATTTTCAGTATTTGAGGCCGAAGCACGCTCAGGGGACTACTGTATGTGTGGTCCTGGGAATTTGAGCTGTTCATCCTGGTTTAAATGGCACATGCAAACTATAATCCATTCAAGTATTACACTTGCATAAGATACACAAGATTGAGTAAAGGGAATGGGGCCTTGTGTGCCCAACCTGCTCCTCATTTCTTCATACATACTGGGCTCTCGCCCAATCAACAATTTTTGAACAAGGATAAACGGGGGCATATGGCAACCAGCAAGTTATTTGCTAAATCTAACTTTCCCTAAGCTGAGAATTGCATTCTTCAAAGCTAGATTCAATATTCTTCCATCTGCACTACTTCAAGGCAGGTATAAAAAAATCCCTATAGCTGAGCATATCTGCCCATGTGGTGGTGAGGAAATTGAAACCATCTCACATGTATTGTTACACTGTAAATTTTATAGGGACATTAGGTCAATCTACATTTTGCCCCTAGGAGATAAATTCCCTGGGAATCCAGATAATTTTTACGTGAACCATCTTCTTCAGGATCTAAAATCATACATTACGTGTGCAGTAGCCAAATTTTGTATTGCCGCAATGAAAATAAGACAACCCCAGCTAAAGAAGTAATTCCCTTGTTTTAAAAATTACTTTTAAATTGAAATATCTTAATAAATAAATAGTTAGGGGATATATATTTTTATTTTTATTTTATACTTACTAATGTTTTAGGCTCACACTACCTAGGTAAAAAATGTATTAATATAGTAATAGCGGAGTGAATGCTATATTATTACAGTATGTGATATATTTTATTAGTTGGTAGTACATTATTGTATTTCTTTGTTTTCCTTTGTTTTTCTCCTTTTAAATTTTGCTGGTCATTGACCGAATAAATATTATTATTGATTGATTGATTGATTGAACAAGTAGTTCTGCAATGAGCTTTTACTAGCATTTACTTCAGGAAGAATATACTGGTTATACAGAGGCTTCTATTCACATTCCCAATGTATGTAGTAATTGGAACACAGGAAAGTTGAAGACATTTCACATCCCCTTCCACCTTATATTAGTGTACTCTATTAGGACAAGATGAACAAACATGATTAATGAATACTTGCATAGCACTGGTCAGTTGCTATGACACACATAGTAAATTCTAGTGCCCATTTGTTCTATGAAGTTACACATTCTGCAATGCCAAAAGGTGCTCCGTTAGAGCCACTACATCTGAGAGTTTCAGATGTTTGATTTGGAAGAAAACGTCCTGATCCTTTCCAGGGACAATAGAAAAAAATCTCATTAAGGATGACTGAATGATGTCCCCTCTATTTCTCTCTATATTAGGAGGCGTTGGAAGTTCACAAGCCTCATTTTATTTCCCACTCACAAGAACGATTAAAGAAGCTTGAACACACGGTGCAACTAAGGAAAGCACAACAGGGTGATGCTTTGGGAAAGAAACAAGGAACTGCCCTTTCTTGCAAACTTTCCTCAACTTCCATTACAAGTAAGAAGAAACAATATACAGTTCCTCATCCACTGAGTGGTAAGTGGAGCCCCCATGCCCCCATCAAGCCCACTGCAGAATTGGATAGCATGCACACTATCCTTTGCCATCTTTTTGAAACTGTGCATCAATGCTTTCACTATTGGTGATGTGGCTAAATGCCATGTTCACGCTTGTTTATTTATTTACTCTTCTTATATACTGGCAAATCTAAATGATGGCAGTTTTCAATGTAATAGGTACAGCACATAAAATCCCAATTAAAAACAAAAATAAAATCCCAGTTTTAAAAAAATCAATAAGGCTGACATTGGCTTGTATTAATGAATTAATCTATAATCCCTTAAACCCTTTGCAACAAATAGATTTTACTCTCCTTTTCCCATCCAATAATCCAAACAGGGGAAATTATTTTGCCTCACATAGGGATAGGGATTAGGGATTAGGGATTAGGGATAGGGATAGGGATAGGGATAGGGATAGGGATAGGGATAGGGATAGGGATAGGGATAGGGATAGGGATAGGGATAGGGATAGGGATAGGGATAGGTACTGTGGTGCCTTTAGGTACCAGTGTGCCCATGGATATTTCACTTTCTACTTTCCAGGTTTTCCCCCGCCACACACATTTTAATTAATTTTTCTGATTAAAAAAAGGAGGAAGTTGAAGTAGAGCATGAGACCCTAGCATAATCTTTACTGACAAGAATGTTGCTGGGACACACAAATATACTGCAGGCCCCATAAACATCTGTTGAAATGGAAATGATTAATGGCTGCAGTCCAGTCCTTTGTTTAGAAATAGACCCACCTTCCCAGGAAAAAACACAGGGGGCGTGGTGGCTCAGCGGGTAAGATGCCAGGCTTGTCGATCGGAAGATCGCAAGTTCGGAGCTTCGAATCCCTAGTCTCGCATGACAGAGTGAGCTCCTGCACTCGCCCCAGCTCTTGCCAACCTAGCAATTTGAAAGCATGCAAATGCAAGTAGATAAATAGGTACCACTTCGGTGGGTAGGTAACAGCGTTCTGTGTGCATCATGCTGGCCACATGACCGTGGAAGTGTCTTCGGACAACGCTGGCTCTTTGGCTAACAAATGGAGATGAGCACTGGCCCCTATAGTTGGACACGACTGCACAAATGCGGGGGGGGGGGAACCTTTACTTCCCAGGAAAAAACAGACAAAGGCAAGCTGGGCAATAGAATAGAATAGAATAGAATAGAATAGAATAGAATAGAATAGAATAGAATAGAATAGAATAGAATAACTTTATTGTCATCCCACTATACAAGTGCACAATAGAATGAAATTTCATTGCAGTTGGCTCACAAATTCACTCAAGCCTATAGTGGGAATGGGGAGGAGCTGGAGAGACTGACAAGGAGCCACCTCATCAGGTGTGATGGTGTGTGAGAATGACCTTGGGAGATAGGAGGAAGAGCTGCAGCTTAGGAATGGTCTGATAAGAGGCAGCTCAGTCTTGAGTCTTGCAAGATTTATGTTAGCCCTTCTAGGTAGTCCAGACAAGAAACACAACCAGGAGCACCAGAACTATCTTTATTGTAAGGTTACATTAAACAGAATCTTGCAAGACTGAAAGTATTTCTCCCCTCCTCTCTTTTTAGTCTCCAGAAAACTAGGGAGGGTCCCTTCTGAAATGCTTCCCATGCTTTTCCTCCACCTGTGGAGTGAGCTGCCTCTTATGAGACCTATGCCTAGGCTGTAGGTCCTCCTCCTGTCTCCCAAGGTCATTCCCACATACCATCACATCAGGTAAATCCCCTTCAGGTCAATTGGTGTTCTGTGATTGGCCTCATTCCCCAGGGCAACCATTTTGTAAGAGTGTCCACAACATTCTTCTAAAATTCCAGATATTTGCATGGCCCATAAAAATTGTTTGTCCCTAGCATATTTGGACAAATTAACTATTCCCATCATACCTAGCTCTCATGTGTTGACATTTTAATGACTGTTATCTGGAAGATGTCTTATAATTTGTACATTCATTAAAATGTCAGAGAGATTTTTTTAAAATATACATTTTAAGGGAAAGTAGGAGAACAGCCTTTTTGCTATTGAAGTTCTACCTACAAAACAAAACAAAACAAAACAAAAAAACTATCTAGATCTAGATTTCATTTCTTGACAGCTCAGCAATAGGCATAGATAGGATAGAATTCTAAAATGTTGGTTAGTCATTTTTTCTCACAATAATCTGAAAAGCATTCTTCTACTTTCCACTGGAATCTGGGCAACTACCTACTGATGTGACTTTAGTTGTAAGCTCCTGAAATCCTGTTATTGCTGGGTAAAATAAGAGAAAAGACATGGGTGAAATGATGGCAAAAATGCTTGAATATTGAGTATTTGTTTTTTACATTTAGAAGCCCTGATATTTCTGGTTTCATATGGTGAGCCTTGAGCAGTTATAGACAAATTGATTGTTGTTGTTTTAAATTGTAACTGTTGTTTTTGAGAATAACTTTTCTAATGGATAGGTTGTTTAATGGAGAATAAACCACAGGGTGGCTGAAGGTAATGGAAGTTGAAGCCGTATCAGGTCAGGCTGCTGATAGATTACCTAGAAATCACCTTATAAGGGCATCTTGTCTCTGTTCAGCAGCTGAACCAATATGTTTCTGCCTTAGATGCTGTTCAAGTTGAAATACTCTGAAGGCTGGTTTTCGGCTGGGAATGCTAGAGCTTTGTAGTGTTTGTGGGCAAGCTGCTTCCCCATAGGAGGGAACTCTTATCCCATTGCTCCTTCTTGTTTCTGAGATTCTGCTCCCCCGATAGGTCCTGTAACGTGAATGCTGACTTGTCAATATTAGATTACCCCCTCAGCAGTCTTGGCTGATCCAGCCCATGAGAAATTGTCAGTTTTCCCTTTCTCTATTTCAAGGGACCAGCTTTATGTAAATCAAGACTTTTTCTATTATTATTATTATTATTATTATTATTATTATTATTATTTTCTTCTCTTTTGTATCCAGTGGGGCTGAGGGGATTTTTAGGCTGCAGGTTGCATGTTATTTTCATGCTGCTTTTGAGGGATGTGGCTCTCCATTAGTTTAATACAACTGAGGAGTAGCCTGTTATTAGAGAACTGCTGTGTTGGTCTTGGCTGAAGCCAAGGCTTGGGTGCTCTTGTTTGAAGCTAATTCAAGTGACAATATACATCTGAACTTGAACTATTTGGGTTGTCTGCATGTGTATGGGCTTAAACAAATAACATTTCCACTGCAACTGCAAGCACAGAGTTTGTGGGTGGGCAGACAGATGACCAGGAAAAGATTGCAGAGCCATAGAGAAGACGTAGCTGCTTTAATGTTTCAAGGAAGGATTCTTTGCTCATGCTAGAGTCCTTTGTAAGGGCCCCTTTCAAATGGTCTGCATAGCTTGATTGCTGTAATACTGTAATACTGAAATCTGGGCTCAAACCACAGACTATGACTTTGTCTTTAGATTGATTCTTTTATTCTAAATTTGTATGAACTGACTAAATAAATTGTGCCTCAGTTCTTTGGAGGCATTACAATTGTACCCCTGCCCAATTCTGGTCCTAACCTTTATTTATAAAATAATTTTATTAAGTTTTTGGAAAGTACAAATAGTACAAATATGTACAAAAATAAATATGAAAGCCTTAGTTTTAAAATAGAAGTCATATTTTACTTGCCATTTTCAAAAGTTCACAAAACTGAAAGTTCTTCTCAACCAACACAATAAAACACTGTATTTGGAAATAATGACTCTGGCCCTAATCTTGTTGGATCCAAGTACCTTGTGTGATTGGTTGCACATTGCTCAGTATTGATTTAAATAAAATACTGTATACCAGTTCATTTCATCAGGACTGGAAACTTTTATGTTCTATAGACCATTTTGTTTTGTAACAGTAAAGAAACTAGACAATAAAGAGGTGAACCAAATGCTGGATCCCTAAGACCAGGTTCCAATTGGATTCAGGTCTAATGGATCAAATCCAGTTAATCCAAATCTATTACTTCATAATAAATAATGAACATGTTAATTCAGGCAGGCATGTTTACCAAAAATGGGCTGCTTGAGACTTTTTTTCTTCTTTTCTTTCTTTGCCTTTTGTATGCAGGATTAGTGAGGGGATTTCAATCGCTGCAGGATCTGAAACAAATAAGAGCAGGGCAGTGATTTTTGTTCCTTGTTCTCAGAAAATTATCACGGGTCGTTCTCAAACTGTTTTTAAGAATAGGGGAGTGCGGTTGGTGGCAATGTGGAAATTCCCTAAGAATCCTGCTTCAGCACTTTTCCTCCAGTTTCACATAGGTTTGCTCATCTAAAAGCACCTCTCTTGTCTAAAAAGAACATCCAGATAAACTGTCTGTTTCCTAAAGGGAGACCAGGCATTATTCCTATATCAGAAAAGCATGACTGGGTGTCCCCTAGAGATGGATACACCATTCCTATGAAATCTGTAATACTTAAATGCCCCTTACATTTAAGGAGTGGATTGATTATTCTCTGTTATTTATTCTGGGGACAGGAGTGTTGTTCTCAGGGAAATAGAAATGTCTTTGGCTAAAATATTAGATGAGCAAATACTTACATCTTCCTTAAAAAAAAGGAAAGTCTTGTTTGGCCCTATTTTTCCTGATTGCTGGATCTGTTGTGACTTTCCCAACATTGAAGGATGCTTCTACCTACTTCCTGGATGAATAACATGGGTGACCCCACTTAATTATCATGAATTATGAATTATGATGTCACAATAAATTGATGCAAATTAGATTTAGCTATGTGATGGTGTCCTGCAGGCAGATGGAAATTCAAACAAGAAAATGAACATTTTTGTAGGAAGCACCAAAACATACCAAACAAAATTGAAATTAAGAAATTAAGTTTCTGATAATATTGGGAAGTAGCAATGTGTCTTAAATACTTTATGATGAAAAGCAAACACTTTTAAATTAAAAATGATTCTGCACAGCACAAGAATATATCATAAAGGAAATAATTAAATCATGTACCATCTTCCATATAGTTTAAAAAGCATTAGTAAACTATCTCCTGCTCCACTAATAATATCTGTCAGAAGAAATATGTTGAGCTAGGAAAGGGCAACATTAATATATGAATTAATCTCTCGGATTTATTTGTGTAAAATTAATCTTGTCAGATTAATTAGTTTAAAAACTAATCATTTCATTTGACTGACCCTCCCAGTCCATTCATATATGCAGTGTGGGATTCAGCTGCATGGAAGCAATACCATATAATTCAGGCTTAAGTGTAAGATCAGAACACATTTTCTGCATATTTGGTCATGAAAGTCATGAAAGACTTTCTATAACTCAAATAATGGTGATTTAATAAATCATACTGTTATTATAATTTATATTTATACAAATCATACTGTTATTAGAAAAATGGGGAGTTCCTTTATGTCAAATCAAGTCTGATCTGATATAGGATGGGACCCTTAGTCTTGAGGAAAAGTTCAATAGTATATCTGCTCCTCTATAATGACAATATTATTTCGTACTATTGTTTCAGTAATTTTCTGAGAATTATTGCTCTCTGTGTGTGTGTGTGTGTGTGTGTGTGTGTGTGTGATGTGTATTTACACTATGGGAAATGTCTTTTCCAAAATACATTTTCTGGCTTATATGTTTGGTTAGATTGCAATAGCTTTATGAAGGATTGGTATATGCTTGGTTAGATTGCCTTGGTGTCTTTTAGTCTGTTTAGAGTGCTCTTTATTTCTGAAACTAACATTTATGCAAGCTAAGAAATAAAACTCATTAAGGAGTATAACCCTACCTCTAAACCTAACAAAGGAAAACTTTGTGCCAATTTCTGTGTTTGCACAGTGTGATGCAGAGGTTAAAACACAGATTTGTTTGAATGCATGGAGACAGGATGTCTAAAGGAAGAAATGAACAGAAGATGATTCAGGATCTCCTGAATTCCCAGTCATTCTGACGGTAGCAACAATGCTTTAATGTTTCCCACTAAACTAGGCTGCTGAAATGAAAAAAAAAGTTAGGGAAAGTAGGAGTGGAGTTTGCTTGAAAGGACAGTGAGGTCAGTTCAGTTCTATGTACTTCCACACCACAGTTTCCACCTACCAATCCTTCATAAAGCAAATTGAATCCAATCTGTTTTCATCTTCACTTCTGATCCCAAAACACAGAATGTTCAGGGAACATAAACCGACAAGTGCTCACATCCAGCTGACCAGTAACAGAGTACAGTACTCCAAAATCTAATTCAATCAGTGCCATACTCCATGAGGTATTTCAGGTTCTGGGGCAACAAATATCCCTTCCACACTTCACAGAAAATGGATATAAAGTAAATAAATTGGTAACATCTCACCCCCCTTCCCCCATATTTTCAGTATTTGTTGAGTGTACTTGTCTTATTATTTGCAAATAAATTCTGAGCAGTTGCTAGGAAGGGGAGCTTTCAGGTTGTAAAGATGCTGTTCTGTTTTCTTGGCAGTAGTATGGAAGTAGTTTGCCATTGTTGTCTTGGGACTTTTTCAACTTCCCACTGTATTCTAGAGCCCTGATACTTGCTGTATTTCCTACATCCAAGTACTAACCAGGCATGATATTGCTTAGTTTTTCAAGATCATCCAAGCTCAACTCAAAGCTATTAAATACTGTACACAATAAATTTATTTATTTATATTCAAAGTTTATAAGCTGTTCTATGTCTATGAAGGTTCTCAGTCATCCAGGTGGAATTGTCTGTAGCTTGAATCATGTCAACTGGATTTCTATTTTCTCAGTGGAAACGTTTCATCCATGGAGTTGGGTGAGTTCTCTGTCTGAGAGATTTTTCACCCACATGTTCTTTTTGTCCTCTGTGGTCCTTCATCATCAGGACATTGTCACACAGAGCAGAAACCATCCCAACCTCCATGGATTCCAAAAAGAATGAAAATCAGCACCTGAGAACAGCTCTGAAGGCCTGTGGATATCCAAATTGGGCCTTCACTAAATCTAAATCTACCAGACCTAAAATAGCGACAGATAGGGCTGAGACTCAGAGTAAACGGAAGAACCTGGTCATTCCTTACATGGCTGGCGTGTCTGAAAAGATAAAAAGGATATTTGGCAAACACCACATACCTGTATATTTCAAACCCACCAACACACTGAGACAGAGGCTTGTACACCCCAAAGATCAAACTCCAAAACACAAGGAAAGCAATGTAGTTTATGCAATCCAGTGCAGTGAGGAGTGCTCTGAACTCTACATTGGAGAAACCAAACAACCTTTGTACAGGAGGATGGCCCAACACAGGAGAAGTAACACCACAGGACCAGAGTCAGCAGTTTATCTTCATCTAAAGGAAAAAGGACACTCATTTGAGGACATTAATGTTCACATTTTAGACAGAGAAGATAGGTGGTTTGAGAGAGGGGTCAAGGAAACCATTTATGCCAACTTGGAAAATCCTTCCTTGAATAGAGGTGGGGGCCTCAGGCACAATCTTTCCCCTATTTTCCTTCCTGCTTTGTCTTCTGTGCCTAGGAAGATTAAGACCGTTTCGCAAGCTCAACAGTAGCATGGTAATCTTAACGATCCTCCTTTAGATGATAAAGGGACTTAGAAATAACATCTCAATATAACCATGACCTAGCCCCAGGTGCAAGGTCACACAGCCACCTAGAAACATATTTAAGGATTCCCTTACTAACTTTGCTCAGACTGAAGAAGCTCCTTGGATAAGGAGCAAAACGTTTCCACTGAGAAAAATAGAAATCCAGTTGACATGATTCAAGCTACATATAAGCTGTTCTAGTTGAAGCTGACTGTGAGCTGCATACAATTCCCTCAAATGTTTATTTTTAATAATTATTTATTTTAATTGTTATAAAATATAAAATATCTTTTATAAACATTGTAAATTTATAAATATAAATGTCAATTAGGGGCGTGATGGCTCAGCAGGTAAGACGCCAGGCTTGTCGATCAGAAGATCGCAAGTCCAGAGGTTCGAATCCCTAGCCCCACGTGACGGAGTGAGCTCCCGCACTCGCCCCAGCTCTTGCCAACCTAGCAATTCGAAAGCATGCAAATGCAAGTAGATGAATAGGTACCACTTCGGTGGGTAGGTAACAGCGTTCTGTGCGTGTCATGCGGCCACATGACCGTGGAAGCGTCTTCGGACAATGCTGGCTCTTCGGCTAACAAATGGAGATAAGCACCGGCTCCTAGAGTTGGACACGACTGCACAAATGTGCGGGGGGAACCTTTACCTTTACCTTTAAATGTCAATTAATTAATTGTAAGACCCAATGAGTAAGTCTGGGACCTTTTCTATATTCTTATTTAAACATTAGTTTGTTTATTGCAATTCTGTCTTGCCTGGAATGTGAGACAGAGCACCCAGCAATCCCTCTTCAACAACCCTGTGAGGCATGCTGGGCTGAAGAGTCATGACTGGATCAAAGTATTCACACAGTTTCATATCTGGGTGGAGGTTTTGAAGTCTCCCCAATCCAAATCCACTGCTTTAACCATTACAACGTTGTGGCTCTTGATGATCTGAACAGAGTACTGCCTGCAGGTTTAAATACAGGTGCAAACTATTTTCATATAGAGTTGGAAGGGACCACAGAGGTAATCTACTTCAAACCCTTTTTCAGTGCATGATTCATTGAAACTCCTTTGCCAGCTGATCATCCAATCTCTGTTTGAAGACCTCTAGTGAAGGCGAACTCACTACATCATGTGGCGGCCTGTGCATATAATCTGGATGTTCTACTGAGCTGTAGCCTTTACCTGCTTCCTGATTGTTTTGACCCATTGGCTCTGGTTGTGCCTTCTGGGGAATAGAGTGTGATAGTCATTCAGATATTTGAAGACTGTTACAATTTTTCTCATTCTCCAGTAAGGATGAAATAAATCTGTCATTGAAGAAACTTTACTTTTGAGGAGGGAAGAGGAAATGACAAAATTTGCAAATATTTTTTAATGAAAAAACTCATAGCTTCTTACATTAAAAGGAAAGAAAACCTCTTTTGCTATGCTTGACTTTGTAACTTCAGTAAATCCTTGTTCATTTGTAATTCAGCAGAAAAGAGAGAAGTAGTCACTGAATCTTTATTTCTCTGCTGATGGAATGTGGCAGGAGAAATCCCTACAGGAAAGAGTTTCAAGGTGCCCCTGCTATAGTTACAAATTGACAGAACTCTACAGATGATTCACCTTCTGTTTCAAATAGGCTATTGCTAACATTTTTATTAGAGAGCCAGTTTGGTGTAGTGTTTAAGGCACTGGGCTAGAAACTGGGAGACCAGGAGTTCTAGTCCCATCTTAGGCACAAAGCCAGGTGGGTGACCTTGGGCCAGTCACACTCTCAGCCCTAGGAAGAAGGCAATGGCAAAACACTTATGAAAGACCTTGCCAAGAAAACTGCAGGGACTTGTCCAGGCAGTCTCCGAGAATCGGACACAATTGAATGGATTAAAAACAACATTTTTTTTTTGGTTAAGCAAAGGCAGATACTGGGAAAGTCACTTCTTTGTCCCCTATATTCCAGTAGTGGACTAATCTTCAAAATATTGAGAGCTTAATTGGAAAAATGTTATTAATTGTTTATTTTACTACCATTTTAAGTAGAGCATAGAGAAAATGATGCAAGGAATAATTGCTTGGAACTTAAGGAAACTAACCTAATAGGAATTTCTAATGTCATCCTTGCTTTTCTCCATAAAGCTTCTCTGGGGAAGGTGTAAATGTATTTTAGGAATTGGTCCATGTTGATGGATTGATTGATTGATCGATCATGTGCCATCAAAGTCATTTTCAAGTCCTAGCAACCACATAGATAGATTTTCTCCATGATGATCTACAGTATCCCTAACCTGGTCTTTCAAGTCTCCAACAGTACACTCATTGCCACCGTAACTGAGTCCAGCCACCTTGCTGCTGGTTGCCCTCTTCTTCTCTTTCCTTCTACTTTTCCCAGCATTAGAGCCTGTTCCAGAGAGCTGCGTCTTCACATAATGTGTCCAAAGTAGGATAATTTGAGCCTGGTCATTTGTGCCTCAAGTGAGAACTCTGGGTTGATTTGTTCAATGATCCATCAGTTTGTTTTCTTGGCTGCCCACAGTATTCTCAGGCATCTTCTCCAACACCAAAGTTCAAAGGTGTCAATACTCTTCCTATCCTGCTTCTTTAAAGTCCAACTTTCGCTTCCAAAGAGTGTCACAGGGAATACCATGGCTTGCATGATCTTTGTAGGTGTAGTCTATATGTTTCTCAAACAAGCAAAAATGTATCATCTTAGCACTAAGAAAAAAGATAAACAAATGAATTGTTCATAGATTAGCTGCAAAGGTGCAAATCCAAATTTTAAAAGGTTTTTTTTAAGAACAACCAATCCTCATCTTTGCACTATTACTGAAGATAACATTTCTGTCACCAAATACCCTTATTAATCACTCAAGGAACAATAGCCTATCTCCTTAATGATAAACACCCTTACATTATTTTTTGTCCGTACTTCATCTATTGTCATCTTATTTGTGTGGATTTAAAATATTCTATCAGATCTCGTAATGCTTTTCTAATCTTCAAAACTTCTTTAACAGTTAACTATAGTTCATTTTATTGTATGATTCCTTGTTCTGGTGTAACAACAAATCAAAACCAGGCAAAATAAAACTGATTCTTGCAGAGAGACAAAGGAAAAAACAGAAGCTTGAAGTTCACTCAGGAACATTTCTGCTCGTGCAAATAGCATTAAACCATAGTTCAATGTATACATCAAATTTTCTCATCTAGGCAACAGGACTTGTGAGGAAATCTCCATTTTTGTTCCTATGATCTGAGCTCCTTCAGACGCAACTTAATGAATTTAACTACTTATTTCACTATTCTCTTTTCCATTTATACATTTTCCAATCTGACTTTTAAAAACCAAATCATGACATAAATACAATTGGGGTTTTGAGTGATTTTAAAAACATACACATATTTGTCCTTGTCATTTTTTTTATTCCCAAAGCCTCCTTTAGGCTGTTCTTTTTTATATTCACTCTGGCTGCTCAACTGGGATACGAGGACCAATAGTTTCATGATTTGACTTCTACTATGCCTGCTGAGCAGAAAAAAAAAGTAACCTTGAAAGCACCTCTCCTCTCAGAGTGATCTTGGAAACAAATATCCTGCTGCAGAAATTCTAAACCTTAGTAGCAAGGTTTTAGTTGTAAAAATGTGAGATCATGAAGGTGAAGGCACTCAAACACTGTGAGGCTCAATCTCGGGATCGACCATTTAGGAAAAAAAGATAATATGTCCTGAATTAAGTCTGCTATCTCTAACCATTCCTTTCCTTGTATCAATTCTGATTACATCTTAGAAAAACTATAAGGACAGGGCCAAAAATGACTGTCTGCAGATTTCTTGGTCCATAGGGAGTTATATGTTCATTTAAACATGTGAAAAACAGAAAACCTTAGAGCAGAGCTTTCCAAACTTTTCATGTTGGTGACACAGTTTTTAGACATGCATCATTTCGCGACACACTCTTACAGCAGGGCACAAGGCAGGCACTAGGACCTGCGCAGAATCACAGCAGGTTTGGAGGCAGCAAGGCACAAGGCAGGCACTAGGGCCTGCGCGGAATCCTGGCAGGGCTCGGAGGCAGCAGCAGCCGCGACACACTCAGACACTGCAGCCGACACAGTAATGTGTCCCGACACACAGTTTGGAAAGCTCTGCCTTAGTGGATATAGTGATGTGATGGAAATTGGCTCACCGCATACACTGAACATTTGCTTTTTAAAAAAACACCCAGCATTGACCCTTTATCACTATGTCCATCAATTTTTGTCTGATAAAAATAGAATAATAGACCTTGAAGGGGCCATTTTAGACAAACAGTCTACTCCCCTTACTTAGTGCAGGAATACCTAGTTACGATTCCAAGTTGTTACTGCAGTTGAAATTGAAAATATCCAACAAAGGAAGAGCCCACTAGCTCCTTAGATATTTGATTCCAGGTCAAAATGCTCTTACAATTAGGAAGCTTTTTGTTAACATTCTGTTGGAATGTGCCTCCCTGTAACTTTATTAATAAAATTGGTCTAGTGTTTGGTCTAGTGGTTAAGGCTCTGGGCTAGAAACCAGGAGACTGTGAGTTCTAGTCCCGCCTTAGGCATGAAAGCCGGCTGGGTGACTTTGGGCCAGTCACACTCTCTCAGCCCAACTCACCTCACAGGGTTGTTGTTGTGGGGAAAATAGGAGGAGGAAGGAGTATTAGGTATGTTCATCGCCTTGTTATTTATAAAAATAATAAAGGCGGGATAGAAAATAAATAAATAAATAAAACGAATTTAAAGTGGGATAACACCATTATGTCTGGAAAGACAAAATAGGTCATGGTCTTTTTTTTAAATCTAACACCACTTCAGCATGTCTGGATGTTGAAGGGTGCTATTATATCTCCCACCTCCTGTTGTTGATATATTTTCTCTCTCTCAAAGCTAAACATACCTATCTTAGTCTCTCATCACAGGATGGTTTCCAATTCCCTGATCATTTTTATTGCCCTTTTCCAGTTGGCCTGAATCTTTCTTAATATGTGGTGCCCAGAATTAGAACAACTCAGAATATAGTAGAAATATTACTTCAAGTGATTTGAATCTATACTTCAACGTTCACCTTTCTCCAGTCACCTCCCATTTCATCTGTTCTCTAGGATTTCTCAAAGACAGTAGATTAAGTTAGCCAGTTTATTAGCAAGTTTCATCAATAGCTAGGCATGCAATTAATCTGGTCTGGAGATTTGAGCTCATAAATTATCAATATCTATGATTCTGTTGGGCTCAAGATGAAATCCTGCTCCTTCAATCTCCTCTTCATAATTGCCTTGTGAAACATAGATCTTTTTTGGAGAAGCTTTAGCTTTGCAAGCACCATTTCTACAAGTCTGGACTACCTGAATGCATTCTTCCTTTGTAATCCTCCTCTCTTTCCATATGTGCCCCTTTTCATTTTTAAATCTCCATTCACCTTTTTATGTACAGTATATACATTGGCTGTTGATTCTGTCTTCCATTTCTTTCACTCAATGGAATTTCTTGCTATTTTTGTTTTTAGGACTTCCTTTTCTAGGAACACCCTCCTCTCTTGAGTGACTTTTCTTAATATCTTCTCCTGACATAGAATCATACTTATTATTACTGTGAATTTAGCATCAACTATTTTCTTGAAGACCAGGATACACATTTGACTACATTTACCATGAGGTTTCCTTAAAAGCAAGAACTCCACAATTACAGGATCATTCTTCTTTACAGTAATATACCCAAAGAATTGGATGCAATTCTTGACAATAAATAGTAATTCTACTTGGAAGCTGTTGTAGCTTTGAAGGAATACTGTATGTGCTATGTATATTGATTCATCTATCTCATGGAATCCTCTAAACCATTCAGTGGCAAGACAATTAAATTGAACAGCCACCAAAGCAACTTGAATAAACAAAAAGTTGTTTAGAGCCTGCAGCACCAACTACTGCCTATATTATTGCCTTTAGGGTCAGTTTCCTCCCTTTCAAATTAATCTCCAGCTTTAGGAATATCAGCTATTTTAAATTTGTTTTTCTGTACCTTAGATAATGATTGATTGATTGATTGATTGATTGATTGATTATGCACCATCAAGTCAGTGTTGACTTTTAGCAACCTCATAGATAGATTTTCTCCATGATGATCCATCCCTAACCTGGTCTTTCAGGTCTTCCAATGGTGCACCCATCATCACTTTGCTGCTAGTCGTCCTCTTCTTCTCCTCTTCCTTTCCACTTTTGCCAGCATTAGAGCCTTATCTAGAGAGCTAGGTCTTTGCATAATGTGTCTGAAGTTGGATAAGTTGAGCATTGTCATCTGTGCCTCAAATGAGGTTGATTTGTTCAATGATGCATTGATTTGTTTTCTTGGCTGACAATAGTATTCTCAGAAGTCTTCCCCAATGCCAAAATTCAAAAGCCTCAATACTCTTCCTATCCTGGGACTTCCGGTGGGAATATGGCGGACTGAGAAGCTGTGCCCGTGAGCTCCGCAGGCAGAACTGGCATCGTGGCTTTTTTGGGGGGCTCAGGCTGGTTTCTCCTGTAGCCCAGAGCATTTTTATGGACCAAGGAAGACACTGGGAATTGACCCATTCATCCTCCGGACGGCGAGTTGCAGCCAGGAAATCATGGACAGCATGTGCAATCGACGGGTAAGACTTCACCGGGAGGCTGGGATTTCACCATTTCTGAGCCGCGCTGCAGCCCTTAAAGGGACAGTAAGTCCAGCCACCCCATTTCTAAACCATCAAATTTATTTTTCTTTTTAAGTTTTGTACCCTAAGAGAGGCTTTCTACTGTAAGAAGAAGCGGACTCTCTTGGTGCTTATCGTTATTTCTGGATTAAATTTTTAAAGTCTTTTAAAGTTTTGCCTTGTTTCCCCATTGGATTAAGGAGAACTGAAAATAAATAGTTGCCTCCCTGCTATTATTTTTGTACTGAATATGAAGGATTTAATATTTTCCTACATGTGGAATTTGCTGTTTTGAATCTCTAGCCCTCTGTTCACTTTTTTTTAAAATTTAATTTATATGACCACCCACTCTGAACTTTCTCTGAGAGCTGCTTGTTAGTACACTTTCTCCTATTTTAATTTCACTTGGAGGTCTTTCATTAACTCATTAACTTCTATCTGCGCAAGTCAAGTATTTAGGGGGTGTCGTAATCTACTGCCTGAAGCATGGAAGATTTTAAGAAGATTTTCTCAGAACTCCATGGTGAGCTTTGCTCTGATTTTAAACAGATCTTTTATGATACCCGTCAAGCTATTCTGAAGAATATTCAGGACATTGGGGAAGATATTATTTCTAAAGTATGTTGTCTGGCTGAAGATGTGTTGGAAGAAGATGGAGATTTTGACAGGGAAGGAGATCATTCTGTTGACAGCGAGATTGGAGCAATGCCAGGCGAAGACTATATTTTGGTGCTAAAGGGGTTAAAGTGACAGTCTGAACTGCAGATTACAAGGAGACTTGTTTATCTGTGGGGATGTTATGGCTTTCTGAGAAAATGTTTTGGGAGAGAAAAGAACCTGTTTTGTGGGAGTTGTTTTGCTGAGAAGTCTGAGTTTTTAAGAGGGGCAGTTGGGCTGTTTGATTTCCACAAGAAAAATGCCTTGGGTATAATAGGGAGATATGTAAATGTCTCCCTATTATATATATAAATGTCGAGGGGGTGCGATGACTCAGTGGTTGAGATGCCAGGCTTGTTGATCGGAAGGTCTCAAGTTCGGAGGCTTGAGACCCTAGCCCCGCATGATGGAGTGAGCTCCCACACTCTCCCCAGCTCTTGCCAACCTAGCAATTCGAAAGCATGCAAATGCAAGTAGATAAATAGGTACCACTTCAGTGGGATGGTAACAGCATTTTGCACGCATCATGCTGGCCATATGACGGCGGAAGCATCTTTGGACAACGCTGGCTCTTCGGCTAACAAACGGAGATGAGCACCAGCCCCTAGAGTCGGACACGACTGTGCGGGGGAACCTTTACCTTTACTATGTAAATGTCCTGGTTTATTTTGAAGTGGGGTAAAAATTTAAGAATGTGCAATTGGATGGATAATGAGGTTATTATGATTTAATTTCTCTTTAATGATTTGGATTAAGATTTAAGGTCTGTTTGATTTGTAAGATTTACAAGATATCTATAAGATGATAATAATTGTTTGGTTTTTTATGTTTAATAGGGTTAAGATTGTAGTAGTAGTATTAATTATAAAAGCAGACAATTCATATGTTTTTATAATTTGATTTTTATTATAGTGGACAGAGATATATAGAATAGTGGTAGGAAGGAAATAAGTAAATAAATGTGTTATGGGGAGGGAAAATGATTTAGAAACATATATATATATATATATATATATATATATATATATATATATAGTGTGTGTGTGTGTGTGTGTGTGTGTGTGTGTGTATATATATATATATATATATATATTTCTTTTTTTTCATATAAGGGGAAGGAGCAATTGCATTAGTGATTTGTATATCTGCTAATGGAAGGATTTATAGAAATAATGTGATCTTGGTTTGATTTAGAGTAAGGGATTGATTATGGAAATTGCTGTATATTCTTGCTGTTGAAAGTTGGAAGTCACCTTTGTATGTAATCTCTAAAATTCTTTTTTCTTGTGTTTTACACTCTTTTATTTTTTCCTTTTTTCTTTTTGTAGATTTTTTTCTTTTTTGTAATTTTTATCTTTGTCTTAAACTTAATAAAATTCTTATTAAAGAATACTTTTCCTATCCTGCTTGTTCAAAGTCCAACTTTCACTTCCATAATGTGTCCCTGGGAATACCATTGCTTCCACTATTCTGATTCTTTCTAAGTATAGACACGCGGCGTCTGAATATCTTTTCCGAGACCTTCATGGCTGCTCTACCAAGTGCCACTCTGCAGCACATTTCTTGATTGCTTATTCCTTTACTGTTGATGGTTGATCCTAAAAAGCAGAAGTTATCTACCACTTTGATATCTTCATTATCAATTTTAAGCTGGTTGTTGTACCTGTTGTCATTAGTTTGGTCTTTCTATTTAATTTTTTTCACTATGCTCCTTGACTATATACAGTAGGGTACAGGGTTCAACTCCTTCTTAACTTCCATTGCAGGGGCCTAATCTTTCTTAGACAAAGGGTTACACCCTTTGGTGAGCTAGTCTTCTACTCCATAAACCACAGGGGACAAGGCAAAAATTAAATTTAATGTGATTTAAAACTAATTATGATTAAATTAATGAAAGAATTACTTTGATCACACCTCACATATTCAGTAATTCTCTCTTCAGTTATATTATAAATAACAGTTCAGTTGCAACTTGGAAACTGTTAAATTGATAAACTGTGCATCTCGATTCTACTGCGACCTGTTCCCCTTGACAAAGCAGTTTTCACACATCCCCTTCTTTGCTTCCAGGTTGGTCGAGTTCATTAATTGTCAGGACCAGCAGCCCAAGACATTGTGCTGCCTGAGGTGAAGGAGAAAATGTCCCCTTTTATTCTTTAGCAGTGGTGAAGAGACAGTATACTTCATCAAGTCTGAAGTTGGCAGACTGGGGAATGCAGGTCAGGCATACAGCCCCCTCCACAGAATCCATCCTCTCACACAGCTGCTTGTCCAACTCCATGTAACGGCCAGGTCAACTGTATTAATTGCTCTCTGGAAACCACAAGGAACTAGAGATGCAAGATAGGCTTATATTTCCAGTGCTTTAACTAACTCTGCTACATTATAGCATGTTTCCTGGATTAATCCCCATCCACTGTCTCCTTATATTTATGCTAAATGATGCATGCGGTCAGCCTTTGGAGACTTCTTGGCAAGTGAACCTGCACCTGCACTGGATATACAGAGATTTTCTTGATACTGCAGTGAAGGTGATGACTGCTTTTTCTAGGCATGAATAAACTGGGCTCAGATAAGCATTTTTCATGATAATGCTGTCTCAACTGCAATTCCAGAGTTGCTGTGATACCAAAACAAAGAATGGTGAAGATTATCCCCTATTTCACACGTGAAATAGAATCTCAACTGAGAATAGAAGAGCATTAGATCCCACATAAATTATAGAACCCTTTTTCCAGTGTTCCTGTTAAATAACTGGCATTCAGTCCCATTTCCCTAGAAAATGCTAATATTGATGCAGTTCCTATTTACCCATTCCACCCCAAAGGTGCTTATTAGATGTAGTTGTGTTATATGCACAAGATGCCATTTTTTTAGAAAGTAATGTTATAGCTGACATCATAAGACCAGATTTATGCCAAACAACTTGAAACTCATTTTTATTAACCTTTGTGTTGTATAATTTTAATGGTTCATTTCAAGGAAGCTAATTTATCCAAGACAAACTACTTGCTGTGGACTATACTGAACAAATTAGAGATCCCACTGTGATGAACTGAATAGAAATGATGTTCAAATAAATGGATTTAAATCTAAAAAACCATGATGTAATTATTTCAGTGACAGGGTTACCAGCTGTTTATAGTACTTTAAATCTACATAATGAACAGTCTTGTGCTCTTAGTGTAAAAAAAATCTATGAGTGATTGTGTAACATGCAAAAGCATATGTCTTCATTATTTTATGCTAATGTAATTCCTCTCTCCCTCCCCAAATTAATATTTTTCCCCCAGAATCACAGTTTAGAGAATTGTAAAGCTGCTGTCCATCTCTGCATCTCATACTTGTTTGTTTCTGTTGGCATTTTATAGATTTATGTTACAGAGGGCTTTTGAAATCCATATTTTCATGAGTACTTAGAAATAACAGAATTGACAGTCTCCCTTAGTGTTTTCAAGTAATTACTTCTGTGCTGGTTTGAAAGACATTCAGAGACACCCTTTGGTGAACTAATAATTGTTTGGATCTTACAAATACATTATTTTTAGCAAAAGGAACCAATTTTGTGTCTCTTCCCAATTTTTTAATGCTTTAGGAAGGTTGTAAATGCTATCATCAGGATTTGGGATTAGAAGCTTTGAACAAAGACTTTAAACATTCATTTTGTCTGCAGTATGTCTATGAAGGTTCTCAGTCATCCAGGTGGAATTGTCTGTAGCTTGAATCATGTCAACTGGATTTCTATTTTCTCAGTGGAAACGTTTTGCATGTTTTGCCTCATGAATTCTCTTTTTTTCTTATTATTTTTATATTTTACTATTGTATAGCGAATGCTTCATTTACACAAAAGATGATAATTGTCCTGATCATACCAATGTTGTTCAGTATAGAGCTCAGTATTTGTGTTGCAAAAAGCATTCCCCCCCTCCCCGAAAACTGTCCTATTCATGCTGTCATTCAGGTGTCTGAATATATCATAATACATCTTCATTGCTGAAGTGCAATGTTTTTGTGACATTTTTTCTAAGGAAATGTTTTCCTTGTCCTGCAAATCAGATTCATCCACTCAGGTACTCATTCAATTCTATTTCTCACCTTCCTAGCATTTCCTCATTCAGAGATCAGCTTTGAATCCCTTGAGTGGGTTTCAAAAGCTTCCACTTAAAATCCACAACTTCTTGGCTCTCCTCACTTCCCAGAAATGTGAAATCACTAGCAGATGTTCCCTGCAGGATCTGATAGATCGGGCCAGTATAACTGGGTGAAGGTGGTCCTATAGATGCCCAGGAATGAAGCCATGAACAGCTTTATAAGTTAATTCCAGCATCTTAAATTGTACTGAGAAACTTACTAGTAAATCAGTGAAGGGCCACAGATTTGCTATTATTTGTTCCCAGTTTCGGGAGTCAGAATATATATGCAGGCAACAGCATTCTGGACCAGATGTAGTTTCTGAATATTCTTCAAGGGAGGTCCCATATAAAGCACATTGTGGTAATCCAATCAGGTGGTGATGAGGGCATGAATCACTGTAGTTGCATCCCTTTGCACCAGGTTGGGTCACAATTGGTTCACCAGCCAAAACCAGGCAAAGGTCCCCCTTGTTAGGGCTTCTACCTGCTTTCTAACAGGAGCTGTGAGTCCAGGAGGACCACCAGATCATGAACCTGCTTTTTCAAGGGTGGTGCCTGTCAATAGAGATAACACTGCCATTGACATATAATCCCAGAATATAAATAGTAATTCTGTTTTATTAGGGTTCAGTTTTAATCTGTTCTCTCCCATTTAGAACCTTACAGCTTCCAAGCAGCTGGATTTGTCATTAATAGCATCTTCCCATCGGCCAGGGGTGGCAATAGAAAACTGGGTGCAATATTGATGATAATGTACCTCAAACTGTCAGATGATCTCACCCAGTGCTTAGGTGTTAAAAAGCAGGGGACAGAGGAGTGATCCCTGTGGTACTCCACATGTCAGAGGTCATCGGGCTGACCTCTACTTCCCCACCACCATGGCATCAATATATAGGGAAGTATTGCAGATTGACTTGTGTAAATGGTATCACTTTGAAACTAAAAACAGTTTTTCTCTTAAGTAAATACTAAATGGTACGTACTTGAGTTCATGGATTGCCTGGAGCAACTTCTATAAATATTTGTAAAATACATGTGGTATCTTTAGAATTTAAGAACAGAACCTGAAAAATCTTGGTTCAGGGCACTGAAAAATGATTATCATGTATATCACACTAAGCTGCATTGTGGCATATACTGCTTATAACACACATTATTTCAAGCCAGCATGGTGCATCAAAAGAGGGCAACAAAAACTGTGACAGATTTACAGCTCAATTCTAATTACATGTACTGGGAAGTAAGTCCCAGTAGTTATCTCACTGGCTCTTATTTCCAAAACGCACATGCAATTGAACCTCTGTTTCTTTTGAGAAATCTGTCATCACAATTCTTTTGAGCCAAAAGTATGTTTAGGATTAGAATCCGGCTGGCAGAATAAATACAAAAACTTGGAAATAAATTGATTTCATTTGAGTTTAAGGCTGCAGTCCTATGGTACCTGGGAGTGTGATCTAGAGGCTAAAAGATTCTTCAGAGTATTTCCTCCAGAGTCAGAGAGTCAGATCAGAATTTCTATGGCAGAAAGAGGGAAAGGAGTCACACTTGAGATTAACACATTTTAACATTAGTGTGCAATCTATACAGCTCCTGAATGTGGTATAGATTTATTTTTTTCCACTAGTTTCAATGGAAGAGAATTTGGATATGTACGTAGGGGAAGGTTGTGCTAGAATTTGATACCTCAAATAGGAAAGACCATTCCACAGTCTTGGGGTCATTACTGTAAAACCCTATTGCAGCTGCCGAGGTTCTTAGCTTAATTAATGATAGAAAGAAAAAGAATGCTGTAAGAAATTAAACTAGACTAGGCAATCTGTATGAAGGTTTTTCAGCCTCACATTGGCACTGGGCTTTGAAATCTTAACTCAATCAGTGCAGATGACATAAACCAACCAAATATATCAATATCATTGAGAATCATAAGAAGGTAGGCAGACACTTTTGCAGTAGCTGGAGTTTTTCAGCCTTTGTAGCTTCAAGAATGGCCCCCCAAATCAAAAATATTAAGCTGAGTTGGATTTATTGATTTATTGGTTGTATTTATACCCCTCCCATTCCCATAGGACTTTCAGGGGTTTCACAAAAATACAAACATGTAAACATCCACAGTTCAATACAGTCCAAATGCATAAGACACAGAGGCCAGAACATTAACAAAAATCTAAGAAAAACAATCCAAAAAAGACAGGTGCACAATTTGGAAGAGCTCCATCTTCAACTTCTTCTGGAAGGTGGCTAAAGTTAAGCACAATCTAATTTCCAATGGAAGGCATTTCCAGAGGGCTGACACTACTACAGAGAAGCAGGGTCTCTGTGCCTTGGCCCATTACACTTCCCCAAAGCAGGGAATCACCAGCTGCTTTTCCTGGCAACCCCTGTGGCACCCTACAAAGGAACACCCACCAAATTAACCTGTCCTCTCTTATCACTCGAACCAGCTACTGAATCATTGTAAAATAGTGCCCCAATTCCCAAAGTTGGCTCAGATGGATACCATGATCAGTGGTATTAAAATCTGCTCAGAGGTCTAAAAGGACCAGGGCAGGCACATTACCCCCATCCAGATCCTAACATAGATCATCCGCTAGTATAATAATCAACACGGTCTCCATCCCAGGCCAAGGGATGAATCCTGACTGACAAAGGTACACACAATCCCTTTCATCTAGGGCAGTCCTCACTACCTTCTCAACAACCTTCACTAAAAAGAAGATTGGAGACTGGGCAGTAGTTATCCAATATCTCAGGATACAGTGAGTGCCTCTTAAGGGAAGGGCATACCACAGCATACTTCAAGACTGAGGGCAACACCCATTTTCAGAAGGAACTATTGACAATCTTCTGGCTCCAGAGAATAACACACACCCTTCAGCTACACAAAAGAGTCATGAAGGACAAAGGTCTAAGCCGCAGGTGGCAGAGGACATCCTAGAGGATGCCCTGTCCACTTGCTCAGAAGTCATGGGCCAAAGAGAATCCTAGATAACCTGGCAAGACATTGTCCTAGTCACCACTCTAGACTCTGCCCAAGTGGTAGGCTAACATATAAAGCAAGGGTTTTCAAACTCTTCCTAGCCTGTTAGTTTTTTTAAAAAAAAAATCTTGGAACCACTGATCAAGAGACAAAGCACTAGTGATTGAAAATCAGCAGTAAAATGAAACTTGTGCTAAATTTATTTGTGCAAGTATATATATTCAATAATAGATGCCCCAATTACAGCATTGAAATTTGTTTTGCTCTTTCTGTTTTTACCTGTTTCAGTACTCTTTGCAGTTCTGCCAGTTTGTAACCAGTGAACATTTCCACATGTGGAAAAATGTTCACATTACATAAATATTTATTAGGCCTAATCAAAAAACAAAAATAATATGCATAAACTGAGAGACATATATCTAGGATGGGTATGATAGTTTAATATTGTGAAGCTGAAGAATTATACAGGAAAAGCACAAGCTGGGACGTCATTTAGAATGAATCCATTACTTAGGAATCCTGATGGCCTGGGCTACATAAATATGACATGCAGCATGGTAATATAGACAGGAGTAATGGATTAACTAATTAATTAAAGGGGGCATGGTGGCTCAGCGGGTAAGACGCCAGGCTTGTCGATCGGAAGATTGCAAGTTCAGAGGTTCGAATCCCTAGCCCCGCGTGACGGAGTGAGCTCCTGCACTCGCCCCATCTCTTGCCAACCTAGCAATTTGAAAGCATGCAAATGCAAGTAGATGAATAGGTACCACTTCAGTGGGTAGGTAACAGCGTTCCGCGTGAATCATGCCAGCCACATGATCGTGGAAGAGTCTTCGGACAACGCTGGCTCTTCGGCTAACAAATGGAGATGAGCACCGGCCCCTAGTCGGACACGACTGCACAAATGTGCGTGGGGAACCTTTACCTTTTTAATGGATTAACACAGTGAAATTAAATTGGATTTTTTCCCCATTGGGAATGCCTGCTTGAAGCCACTTCACCCATCTTCCTCCTGCCTACCTGCTTTTACAAATGTGATAGTTTATGAGAGGAAGTTTCAACTCCAAAAGGATTTGAAACACACATGCCCCGCAGCAAAGCAGTGCAGTCCTAAATTTCTTTATTAATTTCCACAAAGCAGAATGGGACTTAATCCTAAGTAGGTGTGCACAGGATGCTACCTTGATTATTAGGCAGACCTCTTAGGGACATGCATATGCATACACACAAATATTCTCTGCAACTTGGAAAGTGAAGAGGGAGGGAGGGAAGGACCTCAGTTCCTCTTGCAGAGTTAGAAATATTTGTCAGAGTTCGAGCTGGAGTAGATGGTTGAGTGAATTGGCTATGTATATGTACAGTATATGTATATGTACAGTGTGTATGTGTATGTATGTATGTGTATGTATGTGTGTGTGTGTGTGTATGTATGTATGTGTGTGTGTGTATGTATGTGTGTGTGTGTGTGTGTATATATATATATATATATATATATATATATATATATATATATATAGTTTTCTCCACCTGTAGGATTACAGAATCCAATTTGAAAACCCCCATCCTAGTTCATACTCATTTCCAAGAATGCTTCAGATATGTTTGAACCTCCAGGTAGCTGCATCTCAGTGCTTTGTTTGGAAGTATGCCTCCTTGCCCAGAAAAAAAAAAGACAAAAGTAGGCTGAGGGTGATCCATGTGAGATAGCGCTGGGGCTGAGAAAGAAGAACATCTCTAAACACAAAAAATCAGCAGAAGAGTTCTGCTTTCAGGTTATCAAGTAAATGGATTTTTACTTTGTCATGCAAACATTCAGAGAAAAGTGATTCAGAACATGCTAATCAAGGAGGGCTGGAGGGTGCCTATTTCAGTTCTCCAGATTCGGTATTCTAAAGCCTAATTACTTGGCATTAAAACTCATTAAAGATAATCTGTATGAATTTTGCTTTCTTGATTGTGCACTGCAGTTAAGGGGCTTGACAATAGGAAACACCTGGCAAGGAGTAGCTTGAGATCTTGTTGAACAGCATCCTTACTAGTTGGCCTTCTGGCAAATCAGTGCTTTATGACTTCTCATGCCCAGCATGGTAGCCATTTTGCAAGAACACCATAATGCGCTGTCAGAATCCCAAATGTGCCTACCATTCAAAGATCTTAGAGTTCTCAGACAACACCTGTAAGATATTGGTCATGTGATGGAGATATGCCACCTTGCTATTCCTAATCATATAATCATAGGCAGAATGCTATTGTAAAATTTATTCTGGTATAAAATCATGTTTGAAATACAGCAGTCTACCTATAGAAACTAAACTTGGATTAGGGGATGTGGGAAGCAAGGCAAGAGTAAGTAGGAAGGACTACTGTCTAACCCCCCTTCCCCACTTCATAGAAGCTGCTAGAATGAACCTTTTGTGCAATGCTGAATCAGAAAAATTGCCATTCTAGCTCTAGCAGTCTCGGTGTATGCTAAAAAAAGCAAAACAGCTACTTGTCTCATTGAAGTTTGCTAATATTACTAGTACAGTGTAACTTTTGTTTTCTAACTATTAGATAACCTGTTCAAACCAAAAGAACGGTACATTTCAGAAAAGGAGATGCATATGCGATCAAAAAGGTAGGAGCATCCTAAAGGGCATTGAAGTTTTTCCATCATAAACTTGATTCATCTCCCTTCTCCTTTGAGTAATGAGCAATCATGAATTTTCAGGTATGGTTTGATTTGCTTTATACAGTAGCTTGACACAAATTAAATCCACCCTCCAATCTTTTATTGTATTTATTTATTAAACAATTTTATGGCCACCCAACTCACACACAGTGACTCTGGGCGGCTTACAGAATTATTGTATGGTATATTGACAACTGTAATCATGGGTCAGCCCAATAAATGATATTAATTTCTTGGGAGACCGTTTGTATTTTCTTAGTTCCATTTTGAAAGTGTGTCACATGTGAACTTCTTTGCTTTTTCCTGGGCAGCTGATGGAGAACAGAATGTTCTTAGAATGCCCGGGACATCACCTCAGCAACTGGCTGAGAAGATTCTTTTAGGTACCTTCTACTAAAGTACAAGCAGCAGCTAGCATACCAAGAGCAACAATATGATTTGATATTAGCCAATTTCTAAATACTTCCATAGGCAGGTGCATGTTTCTATCGGGTCTACATTTTGTATCTCAAGGTGGGCAGAAAGGAGAGATGTGTGCAAGAAATGCTTCTCAGATAATGCATGCACTTCCTTCCACAAAAAATAAGGT
Organism: Charina bottae; assembly: GCA_023362775.1. Classification (NCBI taxonomy): domain Eukaryota; kingdom Metazoa; phylum Chordata; class Lepidosauria; order Squamata; family Charinaidae; genus Charina; species Charina bottae. The sequence goes on along the minus strand of JALMGJ010000005.1, from coordinate 62,078,450 downwards.
GAGAAGAACTGGGTCCTTTATATGTCATTCATACTGTAGGGTGGCCTTCCCAAAAAGACAATAAAAAGGCACAATTCACAGTCAGTATTCCATTCTGGAAATTTTGACATATTTAGAATAGAATAGATACCACAATAGATGCCATAATAGAAGCCATAATAGAAGAGATTATAGTTTTACATTTTTAAAGTAGAGATAATATAAATAACTTAAATTATAGAATGTAATTTTTTTTAAAAAATGTAGATCTACTGATTGCCTTATTCTTTTGAACAGTTTTACCTGCCATGCTGTCTTAACATTAACATAGGGTATATTAGAAATATTAATAATAATGAGAGCATATTTTGAAATGCATCCTTTCAAAAGCCAATTGAGAGTTGCATTCTAGAATGACTAAACTTAACTATGTTTAATTGTTGCAGGATTTATAATAATCTTCCTGAAGTGAAGAAGAAACAAGAAGAGAAACAGAAACGGATAATCATACAGAGCAATAGGAAGCGGGTTGAAATATTTAAAAAGGTAGAGTTTCCAATGAATTGTTACAATACAAAAAATAATCCTATTACACATCAAAACAGGAAGCTGAATCCTCAGCATTCTCCTCCCATTTTCATATAGCTGACCTGCAGGTTCAGCATAAAAAAGCAGAAGTGTCATATCCTGAGTTCCTCCATTTGTGCTTTGAACATCTCTGGGGAAAGTAAATAAGATTATGAAAATGTAGTGATATTTTGCTTGAGTATGTGGGTCTCGGTGTGAAATATTGCCTGTTTGGTGCACACTCAAATTTAATAATATGCTGGAAAATGATACATAATAGAATTCTGAGAGAACCACTTGTGAGATTAAAGAGGTGGACAATCAGCTAGCTTATAAAATTCATTTCTGTGAAAGTACTAAACAAAATGAATCTTAAACCTGGGTATTTGTAAAGAAAGCAAGTTCTTCTCACATGTAGTGAAGAAAAAAGTTTCTAATAAGTATACATGGTTTCTATTGTTATAGATATTATCTATTATATTATAGTTATAGTTATATTTATTTATTTATTTGTGTCAGAAGCATCACAGTTAAAAACATACTGTAAAACATAGCATTTAAAATATGAAATATAAAAGTTAAAATGTATAAAAATTAGACAGATCTTGCCCAGAAACTGGCAACATTAATTGCATTCTGTCGCACTGTCATGAGGTCCTCAAGTGTGCATTGATCAGGGCACAAAGGACAAGTGTACATATGTGTTGTTGTATCATACAACATTATTTTATTATAGTAGATTATTGTTTTAAGTTTGTGAGCTCACTATGTATCCTCCATATACTTTGTACTTATAATTGCATATATTATGATACCAGAAACTATCTTGTCTTTTATCTTTTATCTTTTAATCTTTTGACCTTAAAATGTTTGATATCACGGCTTAAAGGTTGCCTTTATGTTTGTTTTCCTTTAGCAATTATTGGACCAACTTCTTCAAAGAAAAACAGAATGAATAAAGATTCCTTGGCACATCACATCATTCTTCTTGGAACTTCAGTGCCTTTGAAAATTAAAAAGCCATATGAACCTAGAATGACCTTTAATCACACAGCAAGTTTATTTGTTTATAGACAAAAAAAATAGCTTAATTTTCCTTAAAAAATCTAAGTAATTCTGGAAAGTTACTGGATTAAATTCCAGTGGGACCGCTTTAAAATGGTTTTATGCAGTTGTTAAGGTAAATACATTATTTATTTATTTATTTTCTGCCTTTTAAACCACAAAGAAAAGTTTTAATTTATGAATGCAGGGATATTTAAGCTTACCTACTATAAACATTGATATGTAATTCTTATATATTCTACTTATAGGTTGCATCAGGTATAAACTTGGCTCTTAAATAAAAGAGAAAATGAATATGGTTGTTGTTATGGTTAGAAACAAGTTACAGTAGCAAGGCTGACTATTTATTTGAACCGCAAATTTAAATTAATGGCTAATATAACAGGCAAATATTTTAATCTATGAAGTACTGTATTTCTGTTTCATATACTAAATGGGTTACCAGTTAAAAACAATAATTAATATCTAGTTAATTATTATGTTCAAACAAGTTATTTACTAAGCCATGTAATTTTTCCTGTCTTCATTTGTTGTATTTATTAGAAGTGGTACATTTAAAAAAATGGTTATTTTGATCAGTCAGCATGAAAGATTACACAATTCAAAACAACTAATGTATGCTCCACAAATGTTTAAAACGATAGTTTGTATATTCAGAAATAAAGCTAGCTAAACTTTATTCAAATAAATAAAATAGACCAAGTTCTACTATTTTTATTAAACTGAAAGCTATTATTAAAAAGCATAATAAAATTCATATGTTTCTAACAGTGTAATAGGCTTTCCCTAGACTTCAGTGAGAAAATACACACACAGGAGTTTTCTCTCCCTTGTTTCTATGTAACATACGCTGGTTCTTTATATGACAACATATTCTACTTCCCTTCATAGTAGCTATACTGGTTGCCCAGAAAATGTAACTGAGTCTTTGTTGTTCAGTAATTACAACATCGATGAGCCTTGCAATATCATCTCACTAAGAGATCTGATTTGGTAGGCACTTCAGGAAACAGAAAACTGTCCGCATCGCCTGTATGACTGCATGCCATTCAGATCCTTCAATCATCCTGTATAGCAGAGCTTTCCAAACTGTGTGTCGCGACACAAAAGTGTGTCGCCACACACAGTCTGGTGTGTCGCCACACAACCCGGAAGCGCTGATCATCATCAGCGCTTCTGGGTTTTCCCGCGGCGACACACCAACGGTGGCGCGCAAAAACCCGAAAGCGGCAGCAGCGCTTCCGGGTTTTTGTGCGCTGCCGCAACAGCGGCACTTCCGGGTTTTCCCGCGGCGACACACCAACGGCAGTTGGTGTGTCGCCGCGGGAAAACTTTGGAAAGCCCTGCTGTATAGCATAGAATACCCCATGTATAGTAGCACCAATGCATATCACAACCTCTTAGATCCTAAATCCTCAGGAGTTTAGCCAAGCTTTAGGGCAACCTGATCTTAGGAGTCCCCAGAGGGCTGGTCCCAGACACCCTGGAGATCCTTTATTACTGATATTTGTGATCATCAGGACCAGCAGCTGTCTGTGCCAGCTAAACCACAAACACTTTTTCACCTTTTCATTCTGTGTATTTTCTTGCAATCTAACCATCGTCTCTGCTACAGGTGACCTCCATCTGCATTCCCAATATACATGTAAGTTGAAAGCCTTCAGATTAAAACCACTTTGGACTATATAAAAAAACCCAAAACCATGGAATGATGTATACTAATGCTGTCTGAATAGTGAGATTCCAGATCCACATTCTCATGAGGTCAGAATAGTAATGAGATCAGAAGGGAGGTGGGGTGGTGATGGGTTGCCTTTTATATGTTTTCTTATTTTTTTTACAGTATTCCACTGTGTCCTAGATGCTCAGGACAAGAGAAATAAAGCAGTTAAAATTTAAAGCAATGTGACAATCATCGCTTGCTGAATGTGTCTGAATGAATGAATGAAAATGAACGTCTGCTCTACCAGTCTGGGCCTATGGTTCTACTGAATTTTTTTTACTTCTACAGGCAGGGAGTTGCATGAAATAAGGATGTTTCTCTATTTCAGTGAACAGCGTTCTAGATACATTTATTGTATTATGTTTGAGAGTTGGGCAGCATACAAGTTTATCAATCGAAGAGAATATTTTATTTCTAATATTATATTTATTTATATAAGGTTTATACAATTTTTTATATAAGCAAGTAGATTAATAGGTACCACTTCGGTGGGTAGGTAACAGCGTTCCACGCGCGTCATGCTGGCCACATGACCGCAGAAGCGTCTTCGGACAACGCTGGCTCTTCGGCTAACAAACGGAGATGAGCACCGGCCCCTAGAGTTGGACACGACTGCACAAATGTGCGGGGGGAACCTTTACCTTTTTTATACAAGTTTATTATTGTTGTTACTGTTATTGTAATTGCTGTTGTTATTATTATTATTATTGAAAGAGGATTTTCAGATCTAAACCTCTCAAAGTCCAGATTTAGGGATATGCCCTGTACTTGATTGCTATTAGGAAAGTGAAAAGGGAGGGAGACCTTTGATAGATTGCCCAGGGCAGGATGAACAACTCATCCCCACCCCCCAGTTGATTTCTAACATACTAATCAAAGGAAAAAAGCCATACAACTGCCTCAAAGAATCTGACCAACTGGCATTATGTTTGTAAGTCAGTCAGTCAGTCAATTGATGAAAGAGGGACAAATTAATGGAAGAGTTAATTTTTTATTGACCTTTGTATTGACCTTCTCAATCCTGACACAGCTGACTGTGGTTTAGTTTCAAACAGTTTAAATAGTTCAAACAAATAGTTTAAATGGTTAAACAAAACTGGAATAGTGTGGGATTTAAACAAATTAACTCCTTCTCCCCACCTCAGTGGGTTGTAACTGTTTGCTCAACATGCTATATTCTCCTCCCCTACTGACCCAGTTAAATATGTAATACAAACAGAACTGGTTCACACAGAAGACTTGTGGAATAGACTCTACATTGATGACACTGTGTTTGTAAGCACACAACCATCTGTATAAGCCAGGTTTTGGAAAAAGAAATAGACAGAGGACATGTACAGAGCAGATTTATGTGCATATAAGGTTCATAGAAACATTTTGTACACACTGGAGTACAACCTGAGTAAAATTGTCTGGCTTAAAAATTAATAGATTGCCATAGTTGATGAAGGAATGCTGATGCTCAACCTCATCAGAAAGCTGTACCCAAGGACTTCAGTTGAGCTAAACAAATTACCACCATAGGGATCAATAGGGTGACTGTAATGTTTACATTAAGAACTTGTGTTTGATCCTTTAAAATATAATACCTAGTAATTTTGTTTAATGGACTGTTGTCATATTCTCTTTCCTCTCCATAGAAGATTTTATGCTGCTACAACCTGACCACTGACCTGAACCATTCTAGAGAATCATGCTATATTCATTCTACTGACATCAGAAATGGCATAGCATTTGGAAGATAGCTTTGAATTTGTTCAAAACTGCTTTTTGACATTTAAAATTTATTAATCTTTCTTTTGGATCCATAGACATATATACACTAATTTTCCAAGACTGAAGATAACATACAGTATATAGATTCTCAAAAGAAGCTTCAAATACAGTTGTTAGCAAATAGTAAACAGGATGCCTGAGAGGATTGGCTGGAAACAATTGTAGGATATTAATATAGGTTATGAAGAAGTAAAAAAAAGCCAATGAATCTATTTCTTAAGTGTATTTTTCATTATGACCCCAACTCTTATTCTATTGCTTCTTACTGTAGTGGGTGGAATAGAAGGACAGTCTTTGGGGAGAAATCTGGCTCTTTATGAAGTCTTTGCATGCTTCTATTAAAATATTGTATCTTTTATAGCATTTCCTTTATAAATATTCTTTTTATAGAACTACTTGTTTATACAAACGTTTATACATAAAAGTTGGGGACATTCAAAATCACCCCCAATGAATTTTAAAAATATTGTATGTTCTTATTACAAGACTTTATTTAGCTTTTGATTTAATGATTTGAATAGCAGCAGCGTTTTTCCTAGAATTATTTGGAGCCCCTTGATTAGACGCAGGCTCCCAAACAAATGTGTAATTCAGAATCTGAATTTTACATTAACTGTCTTGGAAATCAACAAATGGGGACTACAACTTTCTATTTGTTGTAAGTGGATTGGCACAAATAAGTAACTTTAAAGTAACATATATACTATTTATGTTACAGGTAATGGTAAGTGGAAGCAAGGCTTAAGGAGACTGCTGTTCATAAATTGGTAAATTAGATATCTATTCATTTTTTATTTTTTCCCTCTGACTTTTTATGTTGCTTCCACGCATGGCACTCTATTGCTAATACTATTGACTTGGTCTCTCTCCCATTATACAATATTTCTCATTTAAAATGGGTCCCTTGGCACCCACTGGTTTCTAGCTGCACCTGACTACATTTTGAAAAACACACTTTCAAATTTTCTAAAATAAGATGTAAAGGAAAGTATCAGTCCCCAGCATCATCTTTTTTGCCATGATTCTAGGCCCCAGCTGGACCCCTTAAACTTTCATAGAAAAATTAAAATAATTGGCAACTAGTGGGTTAGTCTGGAAATGTGACCTTCTGCCCAGGAAGTAAGAGAATAGGAATAATTGGGACCATACTTGTAGGAGAAGGGGAAAGGGTGTATGAAGGATGATAGGTAACATTCTGGTAAATTAATGTTTTATAACTTGTTTTGTTTTCCTTGTTTCCATGGCAATCCTAAGTAGCTGGCTAGAATTGGGGACAATCGCCTGCTAATACAGTTGAGGACTTTGAAATATTAGATAAGACCCATAACCTATACAAAACAGAAAAGTAGGTTTGTGCTCTCTTGTTAACTCCATGATCTCATCGTCCATCTAAAAGGCTGTTACGGGAGGACACTGATAGCGGTTGATCTCAAAAATCATATTGATATTATGGTGGCTTGTTGATCATTGAGTCCTCCTTTGCCGTGAGGCATTTTAGGCAAGAGGTACCAAAGATTTTGATTTAAATTTACCCTGGCGCAGCTACTGCAGCATGGTCATCTTCAGTGCATTTGAATAGCATTTTGGAAGAAGAGCTTTGCATCCACTTTTTTTATTGGGGCAAGTTTGAACTGCCCAGTTGCTTCCTGAAAGTAAACATCTGCCCTATATTTCCTTAATCAGTTCAGGCTTTGAAGTGAATCATAATGCAGCCCTTTAAATTACACTTAATTTTGAGATTAATTATTATGTCCCCCTCCTATCAGATTACTTACTGAAAAAAGCATCTAGTGTTTGGAAGCTCTCTTTTGAAATAACTATGTTTTTGTAAGATTAATACCATTTAGCAAATCTTATTTCTAGAATTTTTTTAAGCATGGATAACAAATTGAAATTATTTCTCCTTCCCTAACTGGGTTTGGCAGTTTACCAAAACTGTAGGAGGAAAAATGGTTCAATAACAATCTTCAGTGACTTATGAAGTTGGATAGCAAAAAGTATCGTCTGTCTACCAGATGCAAAACTGGCACGAAGAAAAAATGTGCAAGTTCATACAAATGACAGTGTAAGCAATTATATAGGGAACTGGTCTAAGGTTAAGAAGTAGGGAAGCATTATCAATAACTGAGAAAAATGGTTCCATTTTCTTAATAGAACCAATAATGCTGATTGATTAATATCTCAAAATGGATTTATAACTCTATTATTAAGATAACTTTATTAGATTTTTTTGTAACATTTTTAACATTTTACAGCAGCTATATATTCATTATTGAATCTGAATATTCTGCTATGTATAATAAACAACAGAATTGTTTCATGGCTATAGCGTAGAATCTCTGATAAAGAATAAGAAAGTATCTAAGGAATTCTAACCTTGTCAATTCCTGAGAGATACAGAAAGAGAGAGATGTTTAACAACACTTTATATTGATTCATAAATATAAATAAGGATGGATGAAACAGTTCTCTAGATATATTTCGCATTTTATTTTCTGCCTTTTAGAGCTCCATCTTAATTGAAATTTGTAACTGCTGTCCTTTAAAATACTGAATCAATACTGGTATTAATCCATGATACTACTAATACTCTTTATCTAGTTTCCATTTACCATATCAGCAAAAGATCAATTAACATTACAATTTCTAAAACTGATTTTGAGAAATAAACCAATTATTTAAAATTATTTCTTAATTTCTGGTATTTTCCTTTAAAAAGTAATATCAAATAATTAGTAATATCTACTCAAATCATTTTTGTTTCTTGGTAGCATATAGAAAAATATAATATAAAGCAAGTTACAGTTCATTTATTTAGAATGTTTTTGTATAGCTTTTCAAATGGCCAAAGGCACATACAAAAAACAAGAGTCAAATAATCATAGGATTAAAATATAATGTTGTTAAAACTTGTTTTAAAAGTTATTTTAAAAAGCGGTTTGCCTTCACATTCTTTGTAAAAGCAGAGAAAAGTGGGAATTTTACTTGTCTCACTATTCTAAGAGTCCTGGATAGATAACCTGGTACATCTTATTTTTTTGGACTTCAACTCCCATCAGTTCTAAGTAGCTGGCCAGTGGCAAAGGATTGTGGGAGTTGTGTCTAAATTTCTGGAGGATACCAGGTTGCCCACTGTTGCTAAAATCAGTCCATTCCAGAGTTTTGGAATAAGACAGTGATAGCCCTTTTTGGCTTACCTAAAAAATGGGTCCTTAGAATGAATGTTGTTTTTAGCAGGGCCTCTCCTGCTGATCTTAATTACCAGAGAGGTTCAAGATGGTCACTCTAAAAGCCATGTTCTAAGCCATCTAGGGCTTTAAAGTTCAAGTTCAAGATCAGAATTTAGAACTGGAACTGGAAAATAATTAACTATTAGTGCAGATGTCTTTGCATTAGAATGATATGGTACAATCCACTACTGAAGTGTGCAATAATTCATGAATGAGCAATCTCTTGATTCCTGGAAACCCATTTTTCAGTGGGCTGAGTGCTACAGTGGGTGAGGCAGTGAGGCAAGATTGGCATGTCATGTACATTGGTGTGGCTGGGATATTCTGTATATTTGGGGGGTTTCTCATATTATTAAACTATGTTTAAGGTTTACCCTACAGCTTTTGTGTTTTGTATCTCATGTATTGAGGAATCCATGCTACCAATCTTAAGCAATAGGAATCAGAGGATGCTCAAAGGTTGGCCCAGAACTCTGAGGCCACTAGATGCCCACCTGGCACTAACTGAGGCGTTTTGATCTCCTCATGGCTAGTTCTAGGTAGAGCATGTTGTAGTAGTCCAGATACAATATAATCAAACCAAAGATACCTTTTGCAAGAAAAGATTGCTGATGAAAATACTTGTACAAATTCACTTGGTCACCTAAGCCTCCTGAAGTTTCAAAGGCAGCACAGTGTTAAGGAATAGTCCCAAACTGTGCTACTGGTACAATAAAGTTGTATCAGTTATCTGTATAGAATATTGGGAAAATATGGTGATTTTTTATATTTGTTGTTGTTTATTCGTTCAGTCGCTCCCGACTCTTCATGACTTCATGGACCAGCCCACGCCAGAGCTTCCTGTCAGCCGTCACCATCCCCAGCTCCCCCATGGTTGAGTCTGTCACCTCCAGAATATCATCCATCCATCTTGCCCTTGGTCGGCCCCTCTTCCTTTTGCCTTCCACTTTCCCTAGCATCAGCATCTTCTCCAGGGTATCCTGTCTTCTCATTATGTGGCCAAAGTACTTCAGTTTTGCCTTTAATATCATTCTCTCAAGTGAGCAGTCTGGCTTTATTTCCTGGAGTATGTACTGGTTTGATCTTCTTGCAGTCCAAGGCACTCTCAGAATTTTCCTCCAACACCACAGTTCAAAAGCATCTATCTTCCTTCGCTCAGCCTTCCTTATGGTCCAGCTCTCGCAGCCATAGGTTACTACAGGGAATACCATTGCTTTAACTATGCAGACCTTTGTTGTCAGTGTGATGTCTCTGCTCTTAACTATTTTATCAAGATTTGCCATTGCTCTCCTCCCAAGAAGTAGACGTCTTCTGATTTCCTGGCTGCAGTAAGCGTCTGCAGTAATCTTTGCGCCTAGTATTTTTTATATACATATCATTATATTTGTATTTTTATATACAAATCATTATATTTGTATTTTTATATACAAATCATTATATTTGTATTTTTTATATACAAATCATTATATTTGTATTTTTTATATACAAATCATTATATTATTCTAAAATCTTACATAAGGCAAGTTATAAGATATCCCCAATTTATTTATACCCTTGCAACAATCTCCTAATGCTGTTTTATTTTCAATAAGTGACAAATCTAGTAAAAATTAGGTTAAATTAGGGTGGGGAAACTATGTGTCCCTCAGCTTAATTTCAAAAACCTTTCTAAGTGAACCATTCTGATCTCTGGCAACAGAAATCAATTCCTTTCCCAAAAAGGTTCCATGGGAGGGAAATGCAGAAAATAAGGTGTTAGAAAAAGCAAGAGAGAAAGGGAACATCAAGTCTGACCCCACCAACTTTTTGCTCTGAGATGGCATGCAGCCATCTCAGAGCAAAAGCCATCTCAACAGATTGCTTCTGGGACAGTGCTGTCTAACAGAAAAAAGGTTGCTGACAGCTGAGCTAAACTGTTAAAAGCCATAAAACTGCTCAGGAAAGTGACCATATGTAATGATATGTGGGAATGACCTTGGGAGACAGGGAAGAGCCATAGACAGGGGAACGGTCGGATATGAGCTCAGCCCGCAGAGGAAATGTGGGCATGGCAAAGTCTCAGAAGGGACCCTCCCTAGTTTTCTGGGTGTAAAGGTGACGGGAGAAATGTACTTTAAGACTTGCAAGATTCTGTTAATGTAACCTTACAATAAAGTAGAATTAGTTCATCTGGGCATGCTTCCTGTTTGCACTACCTCGCAAGGCTGACATCATAGCTGTCCCATATCTAAACCCAGTATTTTAACAAAATTCAGGTATGCTGCTTTTCCTTTGCAGTTTTTTTACATTTTTTAATTGGAATTGTGCAGTGTTTTAGATTTAATTCCAAGAAAGTGCTTTAGAGGACATGGGAACATAGGTGCAGCAACAGTAAGCAACTCATTAAAGCATCTTTATGTTTGCATTAAACTTTTTAAAGCTATGCTGAGCAATATTGAAAAATGACACCACTGCTTTAATGAGTTGTCTTGCTCTAAAATAACTTTTTTGAATTGAATCTGAAGCACTCCACAGCCATATTGTTTGTATTTTATTGATGTTGCAGATTCCAGTTCCAATTCCTACATGGTTAAATTTAAAAAAATCTCAGATTTTCTTATGAAAAATATGGCCTACTATATATCTTACAGCAAATATTTAAATAGTGTCAGCTGTATGGTGATGTTTTCAAATTTTCTTCTATATTACAAAGCACTGATAGAGGTTTTTGGTTTTTTAATTCTCCTAATGCTGATTTATTTTCCTAACATTCACACCTTTAGAAAAGCAGCTGGAATTGCAAGATGCAAACACACAGTAATTGGCAACATCATTTTAGATAAGAAACAGCATAGGAAACACAGACCTTACAAAAGGATATAAATTAAGGCAATTCAAGATCTCAAAAAGCTGTTTGAGAATAAATGCACAAATGTGTCCCAAAATGCTAAACAATAACAAGTTCCAAATGATAAAACAATTTCTTTTCTAGAAAAAGGTAGTCTGAGAATGGTAAAAGTCAGCTTTCTAATATTTTATTTCTTGTATGTTGTACAACAGGTTATGGTTTGTCTGAAATAGTTACAGTATTTTAGAGTCTGGTACTCAGAAATGGAAAATGGAGGGCAACAGAAGAAGTGCAACATACAAATACAAAGTGGAGAAAAGTATGGATGGAACTACTAGGATTTCATCTGCTCCTCAGCTTCAGAATTATTGTAACCTTCCAACAATAATGTAAAACTACACCTATTTGAAGGAAGTCTTTGGAATTAAACATGCAAAGGCATATTGATTGATTATGTACCATCATGTTGGTATTGACCCCTCGTGACCACTTCTCCAGGATAAACTTTCCTCAATATGTGTCCTTTGGGTCTCCCAATGGTGTACCCATTGCTACTATAATTGAATTAATTCACCTTGCATAGAGTGTCACAGTAAAAACCACTACCTGCACAGTTCTGATCTCTGTAGATATCATGGCATCTGAATATCTTTACCAAGGCCTTCATTACTATGCTACCAATTCTACCAATTGCTGGTCTGGGGTGTATTTCTTGATTGCTGGTTCTTTTACCCAGTATCTTGAAAGCCCATCCTAAAAGGCAGAAGCTATCCACTACTTCAGTGTTTTCATTGTCAATTCTAAGATGGTTTGCTGTATTGGTTGTCATTAGTTTGGTCTTTATATTTAATCAAAGTCTCTTTTTTATTACAATTCTTGACTTTCATTATTAGAGCTTGCAGATCATTTGCATTTTCAGCTATTAGAATAGAGGCATAGCATAGGTTATTGATGTTTCTTCCTCCAGTTTTAAAACCATGCTCATTTTCTTCCAATCCAGTTTTCTCCAATATACAGTATATTCAGCATATAAGATGAATAAATAAGGAGAGAGTATACAGCTTTCTCTGTTGCTGAGCTGGGGACAGTCTTTTTCACTATGTTCTTTCTGGACTGTAACTTCCTATCCTATGTATAGATTTTGCACTAAGGTGTGTATAGGCTTTGCAGTGAAATGTTCTAGGATTCCCATTTTCCTAAGGATATTCGACAGCATGTCATGGTCAAGTAAATCGAAGGCCTTTCTATAATCAATAAGCACATTTTGCCTTCTGTTTTGTATTCTTCAGCTCTCAGCCAGCATGCATCAGCAATGTGTCTTTCTTCTGTTTCTTGGTCTTTGGCAGTCTCTTTTCACATTCATCTTTAACAGCTTCTTTGATTTCATTCCACAGTTCCTCTGGTTCTCTTTCAATGAAGTTTCGGTCTTCAAAGAAATTCCTGTTATTCTTCATTAAAATGGTGGGTATATGCTCAAAATCATATTGTGAAAACTGATTGTCTTGTTCTATTTTAGATTAATTTAGAACTTGCACATGAACTGTTCATGATCTATTAGACAGTCAGACGCTAGTCATATATCTTCAGGCTCACTAGGTAGACCAGACCATGAAATCAACTCCATAGGATGTCTACAACTATTTTTATTGAGATTGGCTATAGTAAGAGAAGCTTGCAAGTTTCATTGTGCTGTACCTCTTCCTGCTTCTTATAGTTGTGAATTACAGAAGTGTCTGCCTGAGCCATTTCTGAATGTTATTTTTTTTCTGAATTAAAAAAAAAGATGCTTCAGCCCCTTTTGCCTTGGTAACGGTTCCTGCATATCTCTACTAAGGCCATCTTCCTGACTCTACAGAGGGAGAGCTACTGCTGAGAATGTTAAATATTGAATTGTAGCTACTGGAAACCTTCTGTTTCCCTAAAGAAACCCTCTATTCAGAACAGCTATGGTGTTCAGGAACTTGGTGAAAGTGCTGCTTGGTGTTTTATAGAACCATGTTTCCTACTTGCTGATGGTTGTTGTGGGTTTTCCGGGCTGTGTGGCCGTGTTCTGGCAGTTTTTATTCCTAACGTTTTGTCAGTCGCTGTGGCTGGCATCTTCAGAGGACAGGAGCAAAGCTAGAAGATTCTCTCTGTGCCCAAGAATCTTCTAGCTGTGCTCCTGTCCTCTGAAGATGCCAGCCACAGCGACTGGCGAAACGTTAGGAACCAAAACTGCCAGAACACGGCCACACAGCCCAGAAAACCCACAACAACCATCGGATTCTGGCCGAGAAAGCCTTCGACTATACATTTCCTACTTGCCTTCATATTTTCCTTTGGAAATCCTTTCAAAGATTTTGAACATGCACATTTATGGAAGGTGTTTCCTTAAAAGCATTCCTTCCCATTCCATTGGCAGATTACTTGTGACAAAAGAGAGACTTCTTATATTTCAGTGAATTAGGGAGGTGTCTGTCTCAGCTGCTTCTAAACATTATTTGGATGTTATGGAGTTAAAAAATGCTTTAGCCCCTGTTGCCTAGGCAACGGAGCCTGCATATCTCTATTAAGGTCATCTTCCTTACTCTCTACAATATCTTTACTTTTGCAACTGAACTTACTTCCTTACCAGTAATATAGTACGTTTGATTTCTATGTGCTCCAACTTGTGATGTCCATGTATATAAGCATTGTTTGGATTATTTGAAGAATAAATTAGCAACGAACACATCATTGGATTGGCCAAAACTGGTAAGTCATTGTCCTGCTTCACTGGAGAACATAAATTTGGATAAAGGGTTGTAAAGTCTAATTGATATTATTCAGTCAATGATAGCATTATATCAAGTATTGTCTTTGCTATATCCTTACTATGAAAAGAACGCCATTCCCTTGTTTTTCATGACTAAATAGTAAACAGTATGATCTTCTGACTAAAAGTACCCAATTCCAGCCCATTCCAATTAGCTCATGCCTAAGGTATTTCACTGTGTTGACCTTTCTCATGTTCACACTTCTTATATTTCATGTTGTCACTGTAATTCTGTGTTTGCAGCTTCAGATTCCTTTCTTACATGGCAACATCAGCCACTAGATGTCCTGAGGGCTTTAATCTATCCAGTCATAAATACCATTAACATCCCAAAAGATCCTCAGCTCTTCCTTAGTATCTGTGAGGTGCTCCTCTATGTGAACCGCGAATGTTTCTCAAGCAGCACGCAAAACGCTCTTACTGAGAAGCAAACGATTTATTGCGTACACATGGGTAGACACGTAAAAAGACAAGGATGAATTGCTTAAGTGTAGCTGGATATTTAAACCCTTCTGGCCAGACTCCCACCCCTCCCCACCGTGAACTTTCCCAGGGTCAGGTCAGGTGAGTTTCAATGGGTGCTTAAACACCCATCATCGTTGAGGTGTGGTTGATTGTTGTCTTTAGGTTCCCGTTCCGGATTTATTGTCTCTTTCTTGTCCGTTTCCTTCCTCTCTTTTAATCCTGTCAGCGTTCGCTTTGTGGCAGGACTCTGAGTACATATCAGAGTTCTGACATGCCTCCGGCCCAAGATCTTCTTTCCCCCCCCCTCTTGTTTTCACGCCTGTAATTAATTTGATTAGTGGCTGTCAAGGTATCTGAAAAGAGACAAAATACTGTTAGTATGGTGATCAATGGGGTTTGTTAGGGAATTTACGGTGGAAGCTTTTGATTAGGGCTGGTGCTTGCATGTGTTTAGCTGCTACCCATTCTTTAAAGCCAGTTGGTAGGTGTTGCCATTTAACTAGATATTGTAGTTGTCCCCTGTGGTGCCGCGAATCAAAAATCTTCTCGATTTCGAAATGCGGCTCTCCATTTATTATTGTTGGTGTCGGATCCGGGGCTTCAGGGTGCCATTGTTCGGAGGGGTGGTACTGTTTTAGGAGGCTTACGTGGAATACTGGGTGGACTTTCTTCAGTGATTTTGGCAGTTGTAGTCTTGCTGTCACTGGATTGATTACCTTTATTATGGGAAACGGCCCAATGTATCTTGTGGCTAGTTTGCGTGATGGTTGTGTGGATCGTAGGTTTTTTGTAGATAAGAATACTTTGTCCCCTTCCTTTATTTCCCACTCTGTTGACCTTTTCTTGTCCGCATATTTTTTGTATGCGGCTCTTGCTTCCTGTAGCGTTTGTTGCATGATTGGCCAATTGCTGGTTATTTTATTTATCCATTTGTCTGCTCGTAGGGGTGCGTGCGTTTCCTTTCTCTGGATCATGTCTACTTCAGGGATGGCTGCGAAGTCCTGTCCTGTGGCTATTTTAAATGGTGCGAATCCCATGCTTTGATGCACCGCGTTATTGTAAGCCACTTCCGCGAATGGTAGTAATTCAGCCCAGTCGTTTTGCTGGTAGCTTATGTAGCACCTTAGGTACTGCTCGAGTACGGAAATTAAGCGTTCAGACGAACCATCCGTGCATGGATGGAACACACTACGAAGTCCTTGTTCGGAGCCAATTAATTTTAAAAACGCTTTCCAAAATTTAGATGTAAATGTGCTGCCGCGGTCGCTGATAATTCTCTCTGGTGTTCCGTGTGCCCAGTATATATGTTGGATGAATAGCATGGCTAGTTTTGGTGCTGCCAGAATCCCATTGCAAGCAATGAAATGAGCTTGTTTTGAGAATAGATCTGTGACTACCCAAATTGCTGTTTTCTTTTTACTCACGGGTAAGTCGACTACGAAGTCCATGGCGACTTGGTTCCATGGTTGTGAGGGGTCTGCTACAGTTTGCAGTAGCCCCTTGGCTTTTCCTATTGTCCTTTTGGCTGTAGCACACACCAGGCAGGTTTTTACGTAATCTTTTACATCTTTGCGTAGCGTGGGCCACCAAAATTTGCATCTGGTGAGGTGAATTGTCTTGATGAAGCCAAAATGACCAGCTGTTTTGTGATCGTGGCTTTTTTCCAGCACCCGTTTTCTTAGGCTGGCAGGTACATACAGTTTGTCCTTCCACCCCCCACCCCCCATTGTACTCTTGTAACGATTCCTTGTTCTCTTCCCACCACGTGTCGCTTGGTATTGCCGTCTGTATGTTGCTTTCTAGGGAGTTCATGGCCTCATTCTTTTTTTTTTGTGATCCCTTGTAACAGCCATGTTCCCCCCTTGTCTGTTTTGTGGTTCCTGGCCATTCAATGTGTGTATGTGGTTGGTGGGGAACAGTGTCTCTGTGACTTCATCCGTCTTGCCTTCGTGTTGCGGTAGACAGGATAATGCGTCTGCTAGATAGTTCCCCCCCCTCCCGGGAAGTATTTTAGTGTGAAATTGAACCGGCTGAAGAACTCAGCCCAGCGGAGCTGTTTCGGGTTCAGTTTCCTGGGAGATTTTAGTGCCTCCAGGTTTTTATGGTCTGTCCATACTTTGAACGGTACGGACGACCCTTCTAGCAAATGTCTCCATGTTGCCAGTGCATAGCGAATGGCAAACGCTTCCTTCTCCCAAACATGCCCGTTTTTCCGTGTCGCTGAACTTCTTTGAGATATACGCACAGGGTCTTAGGTTGTTGTCATCGTCTGCTTGTAGTAGTATTGAGCCCACCGCATTATTTGAAGCATCCGTGTGGATGATGAATGGTTTGTCCACTTCGGGGTGCTTTAATATGGGCTCGGCTGTAAACAGCGCTTTGAGTTTATTGAATGCTTCCTGGCACTCCGGGGTCCATTTAATCTTGTTGCTAGCCTGTTTCATGTTCGCCTTGCCCCCATTTTTTTTGTCTTTAGTAGGTCTGTTAGCGGTAGCGCAATCTGCGCGAATTTTTTAATGAATTCTCTGTAGAAATTTGCGAACCCTATGAAGGCTTGGAATTGCCTCCTGGTTCGTGGGGGTTCCCACCCCAGGACTGCTTGTACCTTAGCGGGGTCCATTTTGATGCCTTTATGTGAAATACGAAATCCTAGAAAGTCTAGTTTTTCTTTGTGAAATTCGCACTTGGCTAGTTTGACGTATAGTTTGGCTTCAAGTAATTTCCCCAGTACTGCTTTCACTAATTTGACATGTTCCTCAATGTTTTCTGAAAAGATTAGGATGTCATCTAAGTATACGATGACTCCCTAGTATAAGAATTCATATAGCACCTCATTAATTAGTTTCATGAAGATTCCTGGTTCCCCCGCAATTCCGAATGGGAGAACCCGGTATTGAAACGAACCGAGTGGGCAATTGAAAGCAGTTTTCCATTCATCCCCCTCCCTTATTCGGACCCTGTAGTAGGCTTTCCTCAGGTCCAGTTTGGTGAAGATTTTCCCCTTAGCTAGTTGTGCTAGCATGTCTTTTAGTAGGGGTAGAGGGTATTGGTTTGTGACAGAGATGGCATTGAGCCCCCTATAGTCGGTGCATAGGAGTAGGGATCCATCTTTTTTCTTACGAAATAGCACAGGAGCTGCCGGGGGGAGTTCGCTGGTTCAATGAAGCCACGCACCAGGTTTTTGTCTATAAATTTGCGCAGTTCTTGTAGTTCTCTCTGGGTCATCGGGTACATTTTTGGTTTGGGGAACGCGGCTCCCGGAACTAGTTCGATGGCACAATCCATTTTTCTATGGGGGGGGTAGTTGGTCGCACTCATGTTCGTCAAAGACTTCCTTAACGGGTTTATACTGCCTGGGGAACGTTGTCTCCCCTGTTCGCGCTTCCTCCCCTTTTTCCGTCCCTGCCGCCCCCGGCTCTGTGCCGTCACCCGTCGTGCTATTCATTTTGTTGTGGTATTTCCCATCTATAAACTCCATCTCCCCTGACACCCAATCGATCTGGGGGTTACTTTCTCTCAGCCATTTTAGTCCTAAGACGATGGGCTGCGTTGATATGGGGGCCACGATGAACCGCAGGGTTTCTACGTGCGTGCCTATTGACATTTTCACCGCTTCAGTAAAGTGTCCCACTGGCCCCCCTTTCATTTCAGACCCATCTAGTTGACAAAACGTGATGGGTGATCTTAATTTGGCTAATTTTAGTCCCATATCAAGTGCTATTGATGGGTGCATTAAACATCTGGAACACCCAGAGTCCAGCATTGCTTCCCCTACGATCTGCTCCCTCCCGTCCAAGGTTTCCAGTTTTACCTTGACTTGCATTGTGGGGCAGTCTCCGGTCATCATTGCGTCGCTGCGCCCCTTGTTGAAGGCCTGTCCTGCGGCACACTTTAGGACAGGCCATTGTCGTTTCCCACCAGCACAAATTCCTCATTGGTGGACTCGTCCGTGATTGACTCCGGTTCCGTGTGTTTGCGCCTTTCTGTGGCTGCCTTTGCTGTAGTTTGCTTGTAGGGGAGGGCTTTGTGATGCTTTTCTCCCATTCTGCTCTTTTCTGCTGGTTGGTTGCAATCATTTATTCTATGGCCTTCTCTCCCGCACTTGAAACATAATTTATTCTTTGCTCGTCGCTCTTTTTCCTCTGCCCATGGTTTCCTTTCATAGTCCCTTTTTTGTTGGTATGTACTAGCATATGGGGTTCTTCCTGTGTATTGGAGCTGGCGATAAGAGCGAATCCGTAATTTTGTGCTCTCAACTTTTCCCGCCAGCTGGACCCACTCATCAAGCGTTTCTGGGTCCCCTCTCCCCGCCGCCATGTCCAGCAACTCAGGCCTTAGTCCCATCTGGAAGTATTCCATTTTGAATGATTCAGGCCAATTCGGTAGGCGGCTGACTAGTTTTTTGAATTCTAGTGCATATTCCGCCACCGTACGATGTCCCTGCCTCAGTCTTTGAATTTTTGCCTTAGCTGACATTCGGGACAGTGTGTCTTCGAATCTCTTCATCAGCGCTTTCATAAACATGCTGAAATTATGCAACTCTTTTGCCCTTGTTTCATGCAGCATTGCTAGCCATTTTGCTGCCTCTCCAATTAGGAAGTTGGAGACATATCTGACTTTGGCTTCTTCGTTGAGGAAGAATCGTTCCGATTCTTCCATGAACCCTCTTATGTAGTTCAGGAAGCATGCTAGCTTTTCGGGGTCCCCATCAAATCTAGTTTTTAATTTTGTTATTATGATGGGTTTGTTTTGTGGGTGAGCGGGCAGATTACTCACAAAACTTGCTTGTGATGCTGGTTCGTCGGTCTCGTCTCTGTCTCTTTCCCCTTTGTCACTTTCTCCCGTACTCTCAGATTCGGAGGACACCGTGGGTGAACTGTCTTCTTTGGCCGCGCCTCTGTCCCTCTCCCGGTGCTGGGGGTTTTGCAGTAGCTTTTCTAGTGCATCCTGGATCGCTGTCAACTACACATCCATGTTGTCCAGCCCTACTTCCACGCGGGCCGCTCTAGCCTCCAGCACTGCGATTCTCTGAGATTGGGAGACCCGCGTTTTGGCTGCTTGCTTCCCTGGTGCTGGGACCATGCCTCCTCCTACCCCGAGTGACCATTCCGCCATCTGGTTTTGTGTGCGTGTGGTGGGGGTCGGAGGGGTTCGCTTACTTCCCTCTCTTTGGGCTTCTTCATCCACCGCCGCTCGATTGCCCCGATGGGTCCTTCTGTCACCGGCTGCAATATCACTCCTGCCGCTGCTGTCGAGGACGTGGTGGGATTGTCGTCGTCGTGGTGTGCGCCAGTTTGCTCCATGGTTCGCCCGTTGAGCAAAATTTTGGCCGCCAAACGCAGGACGAAAGTGGAAGCCGATCTCAACCGCGGAACTCTCCGAGGGGTTCAGGTTCGTTCCCGGGAAAATCAGCTGGTGATGATCCTTGTCTTTATGTGAGGCGCTCTTCTATGTGAACCGCGAACGTTTCTCTCAAGCAACACGCAAAACGCTCTTACTGAGAAGCAAACGATTTATTGCGTACACATGGGTAGACACGTAAAAAGACAAGAATGAATTGCTTAAGTGTAGCTGGATATTTAAACCCTTCTGGCCAGACTCCCACCCCTCCCCACCGTGAACTTTCCCAGGGTCAGGTCATGTGAGTTTCAATGGGTGCTTAAACACCCATCATCGTTGAGGTGTGGTTGATTGTTGTCTTTAGGTTCCCGTTCCGGATTTATTGTCTCTTTCTTGTCCGTTTTCTTCCTCTCTTTTAATCCTGTCAGCGTTCGCTTTGTGGCAGGACTCTGAGTACATGTCAGAGTTCTGACAGTATCCTTAAAAAAGTACAGAGACAATCTCGAATGCAAGAATAGCCCTGAAAGAAAGAAACTCAAGATCACCCTGCCTTGATTTTCCTTAGTGTAAGAGGAAGAAGAGAGAAATTCTGTCAAGCTTTCAGGATTTTTCTGTCATACCCTATAACAATAAAATAGAGTTCTAATTTTTCCTGACCTCAGTCTTGAAGAGCTGACAATAGCCTATATTATGCCATCTGATCTGATGGGTCCATCATCCAATACTATATTGTCAATCACTTTAGATTGTTTGTCCATACAGTTTATCTGTTTCCCAGTTAGAAAGTAAATATTAGAAAAGAAAGTTATATTTGAGCTTGAAGCAAAACTAAGCAGTTACTTCACAAGGAAGAATATGGATGATGGAGAACAATAAAAATGTGACAAGTAACAGAAAGGGAACAGACAGGAACCCTGCAATATTTCAGAAGAATACAGATACAAAAATCAGGGGTTCTGCAAGCAATCCAAAAGAAATGGGTGAAAAGGGTTGTTTTAGGTTACTTATTATCTTTAGGCTATAAGATATCTTACAGAGTAAATATTTCATGATATAAAGTTTTAATCCACTCAGAATCCCTAGGATGAAATGGGAAGGCACACTAATACTATTATTAGTTTATTTTATGACTTTCCCATCCCAACCTCTGGATTCAGTATGGATAATCTTGCTTTTGGCTATTGAGCCCACCATGGGATAAAGAAATGATAACATGAGATGAGTGCATATAATCCTCAAAACATATGCTAAGGTTGTCAAGAAGAGAATTAAGTATGTTAAAAATGGATACAATGGAACACAGACTTTGAAACCATTATGATTGCTGAAGGTAAACAGATGTGGAGCAGTAAGCTACCTAAACTGAAACTTTTTTTCTTTTGGAACCATTGAAGAAAAAGTTTGAATATCTGTACTCATGGGTATTATTCAAAGTTTGTCCAAGCAACTCAATTCATGTCATGCTTTCAAACCAAAACTGATTCTTTAGTCTAGATGTAGGCCATTGGGTATCTTCCAGATGTTTTGGATTTCATATCCCATCAATTCCAGCCTGCATGGCCAATGGCCATGGATTGCGGAAGCTGCAATCCATAACATCTGGAGATCATCAAGTGGTCCATCCCTGCCTCATTATATATACAGAAATAAAAATATGCCCTGACTGGACAATTAATTTGGACAAACTCCATTATAATCTAACTCTGAAATAATGGACCAAAAAGCCAATACAAAAGACTGTACCTAAAATATTGCTTCTCAATGAGTCATGCTACCCAGCAGTAAACCAGTAGAAAATAACTTTTTCATAGTGTATGTAATGTTCCCTTTCTTAACTGGATAATTTAAATTATGCTTGGTGGCATCCTAGAAGTTCTGCTTAATTATTTTTAACATTCATTTCAAATGTGATTTCATTTTAAGCTTATAAAAGACTATAAATGCAGAAACTTGTTTTTTTTCATAAAGCACAATAGTTTCATGATGGAGTTGTTACATTTATATATACAGAATTTTACACTGCTTTATCATTCTAATATGAAACAGTTGTTTGGCAAAATACCACTACAAAGCCCCTAAACTTCTGTCATTCCAAAACATGAATCAACCTGTTTGGAATATAGTGCAATTACTTTTATTATTGATAGTGCGATCTTATACATGTCTATAAAGAAGTAAGCCCTAATCAATACCATTGATGCTAGGTGAGTGTATGATTTCAGCTGATTTATATTGCTATCTGTATAGCGTACATAACCTAAGGTTATCTATGCACAGCTCCACTCATCTACAGAACAAAGGGAACATGTTCTTAATAAACATGCATGTAGAATCAAATAAGGCTTATTGGTCAAGCTGTGATCAGCCTAAAAAATCAATTTCTGGTTTGATAGGAATCCTCCAGAATCTTTCTAAGCTCAAATGCTGATATAATGCAATGGTCTGGCTCGGACATAAAAATACTGGATTAAAATCTAGGGTTTATTAGACCGAGAGCAAGCCTTTGTCCAAACACTTTCCTTCCATTCACGTTTTCTTTTGCTTTTCTGGTAGAATAGGACTTCCAAGGGGAAGTATTAAATCACAGTTTGAACTGGAAAATAGTACTTTAACTTTATAGATTACAATATATTAAGCAGCTACAGATAGCATGATTCTTTTACCTGCCATTCCCCCTTGAAACAATTCTCAATAAATTAGGGAGGGACTTCTTTTAGCCTTATGCATGCATATCATCCAAACTCTTCCCTCTGCAATACTTACTTAGCTTACTTCAGTAAGTCTCACTTATTATAACCTGGAGAATGCATAACTTCTTTATCTCATGAGATCTGCTTGGCCATCTCATTTCATCTATCTATGAAACACAGAAAATTATTTTTTAAAAAAGAAAAAAAAAACCAGAACAAAATAAATCTAAAAAAGAAACAAAAACATACAGGAAATATATTAACACATACACATAGAATAGTTCTGCATAAGCATATCAAAGAACAAAACATAGCTAATCTACATTAATAAGTGATTTGTTCAAAGTTGCTAAAAACATCAATTCTGCAAACCACAGAGTAGTTGGGGCCATATATTTATCTTTCCAATGCTGACTAAGCCTTTCATCGCTAAGTAGGTCACTGAGAATCTACTTTCTTTGTCAAGATATCATTTTCCATCAATAGATATATATTTCAAAAGAATATGCACTTCTGAGAATATTAAATCTTATCTCAAAGTTGAGAGTTCATTTTTTTATTATTAGTATATGGAAATTATGCTCTCAGGTGAATCTTTGTTTTAGGTACTGTTGATTGATTTTTTTTTAATTTTGCATATGAAAGTATCACTGAGAAACAATTGAGTAAGTAAGAATTACGATGCTGGAGGATTGAGTGACGATGAGGAAATTCTAGCCAAATTGGTGAGAAGCAAAAGCAAACACACTGAGAAAGGAACAAAATAAATGAACCCCTGCACAAACCTACCTTATTGGACTTGGACTCCATGCTGGTCAAAGCCAGAAATGAAGATATTCTGTATTTTATTGATCTGGCATTTGGACTTACCAAATGAAATGATTCACAGAGTCATTATCATGCTTCTGGTAACGTGCGAGCATTTCAGAAATATCCTGTAGTGCTATTGATAGCATCAAATGAGAGTAATTAAGTGATGTGATAGACAAACTATAACCTCCATGAGTTTACTCACATGTTGTTAGATTGACCCAAGTGAGCTGAAAGAAATTGCATGGCTTCCTAAACGAAATGGTTCTAAGAGAACTATAATAACTTTTAAGCAGTCTTTTCTTTCCTTGATGACCTTGCGGATGAAGTTTTGGAGTACATTTCAAATGGTTCCATTTCAAGTATTAACTTGAGGACTGTATATGTCCCTTTTTTAAGGGACATATCTGGGTATACAAAACAAGGTGAGGGAGAAGACAGAAGAAGGACTAGTAGTTACTGCAGCTGAAATGTACAAATATTTATTTATATTTATTGAATTTATATAGCCTCCCATCTCACACGAATGACTCTGGGGGGCGTGCACAATTAAAACACAACACTAAACTATCAATGTAATTCAAACACAGCCATTAAAAACCAGTTAAAACCAGTTTAAAAACGATAACAAAAAGAGCATAATAATGTACCCTGCACAAGTATCAGCTGAAGGAAAAGGTGGGGGTCTTAGCACAGCAAACCACATAAGAAGTCCTCTGGTCTGACTGCCCCATGGGCAAATGACAATAATTACAATATGACTGCCACTAGAAACAAGGGGCAGGATGACAGGGAAGAAAAGGAACTTAAATGGTCATTCAAAACTCTACCTCGCCCAGAACAGATTAATTGTTCAGATTAAATGTTGTGAAAGAGGCATTAACAACAACTGTAACCATAACTAAAGTACTCAGTAAGATGATTGCAATTAAAATCTATAAGGAGATGGATTTTCTCCACCAGAAATCTAGGAACAATCCATCTTTACCCTTCAACCATGGGGAATTCAGTCAGCCACTCTAGTCCATTGTTTCTCAACCTTGGCAACGTTAAGATGTGTGGACTTCAACTCCCAGAATTCCCCAGCCAGAATGCTGGAACATTGCTGGTTTGAAATTTAAAGTAAGATATCTGTCATTTGTTAGATACATTTTGGTATATGATATCTACAGATTTGATAAAATAATATTGCAAGAAAAAAGGTTACTGGACAAATACTAATTAGAGTGACATTGTACTTACTACAGAAAGGCTTTTAAGTTATGACAACTCATTTCCTGGATATTACATGCAGCTATAATTGAACTAATGCCTCTGGAATAATTGGGTATTTGCTGTTAAAATTCACAAATTTTACTGTCATAATTATAAATGTGTGCCTGCCATCTCCCTCATAAGTCAGGGGAAAATGGATCTCCATAGAACTCTTCCACTTCTCTATTCTGCTTTTCCTCATGCCAGGTTTATTCTGTATAGTGATTTGAATGTCTGTCTAGGAGAAAAACAGTAGTACTCTATATAATTGGTGTTCCTTTGTTCCTTCCACTGATTATACTTCTGGCATTCCACTACTGCTACAATGGTTCAAGGATCATATGCAGACAACAAATGCCCTTGATCTATATATTGTTCTATATATTCTTAATGGAGCTATGATCAGTGATCATCCAGGAGAATTCACATGAGAAATAGTACATCTACTATTGCTTACTTTTATAGTATCTCATGACCTTTTAAAGCAAATAGTAGATTTCAAAGTAGATGTAAGACTAGACACATATAATTTTCTAGTTTTGTCCTAGATGTTAGGGTCAGGGGAAAACAAAGTCAAGTCCTTTTCTAATGCAGATGTGGACATCTATTTCTCATGAGTCAAGTGGTATCCTGAGGTGGAGGAAGATATGAAGAAGTTATTATTTTTATATGAATCTTCATGCTTTTTTATCATCTATTGTTGCATCATTGATTATTTTAGCTCCTATAATATAATTATCCACAAGCTGCATGACTTGATAAGAGTGAAAATTAGGAGAGTTAATACCTATATTTTAATTTTACAACCTTGGCTTGACAAAGACGGAAACAAAACAAGAAAGCTCCTAAGGCAATTCTAACTCCATAGGAAAGGGAATTTAACATTACCACACAGATCCTAATCAATTCAAGAATCAGTATAAGGTTTTGTTAGAAACTAAAAGACTAAAAAGAGAAATGATGGTGACTTGGCAGCCAAAAGAAAATATTTCATTGTTCTAGTGCAGGGCTTTCCAAAGTGCCGCTGCTGGCGACACACCAGCAGTGGCGGCGGCGGCATCGCGGCGGTGGTGTGCATGCGCACGGCGGCGGCGCGGGGGGCGCACGTGCACGGCGGTGGCACGGAGGGGGTGTGCGGCGGTGCGCACGTGCACAGTGGCGGCGCGGGGGGCGTGCAGTGGCACGTGCACGGTGGTGGCGCGGGGGGCATGCGGTGGTGCGTGCGTGCACTGTGACGGTGGCAGTGGCCGCCACCGCCGCCGTGCACACACGCGCCGCCGCTTCCGGGTGGTGTGGCGACACACCACGCTGTGTGTGGCAACACACTTTTCTGTCGCGACACACAGTTTGGAAAGCTCTGTTCTAGTGAATTGTTATTGTTTGTCCAAGTAAGCGTCTTTCTAAGCCAGCTAACTGTATTCTACCAATAGTATGGGATAAGCATTTTTGCAAATTAGATACTCACTATGGTGTAGTGCTAAGGTGTTGGATTAAGAGCAGGTAAATCCAGGTTTCACTCCACCCTCAGCCACAGAAGCTCACTGGGTGACATTGAGCCAGAAACACTCTCAGTCCAGCCTACTTCACTGGGTTGTTGACATGGGGAACATGTCATGGGGGGAAAATTAGGTCTTGTATTGTGCTTAGATATAAGTGCGTACAAAACAAAAATATTGAATACTAATATCACCAAACTGTTCTCCATATCATTTAAGGAGACAGAGGAGTTTGTTTTACAGCTTAGAGGAGGCAAGGCCCTGGGTCAAGTTTTTTATCCCACTGGAATTTTTAAAGTCTATCTTAGAATGGTTGGCCTCTTTATTTCCCTATATAGATAGTACAATATGGGACCCAAGAGACTGGGTAATTGCAATTATCATCCCTGTATTCAAGAAAAGCAACAAAATTGACCAAAATAATCATTGCTCTTTTAGCCTTTTGAATATTTTTAGTAAGCTGTATGAGGCTGCCATCTGTTGTGGAACAGGAACTGGTTTAAGGAGCATTAAATGCTCTTGCACAATGGATCACTGATAATGATATGGAGATTAATTACAATCTAAAGAACACTCATTTTTGTGAAGAGATCTGAAAGTCATCATGGTCTGCAAACAAGGTAGGTACTGAGCAGGTCCAAAATTTCAAACATTTGGGGATTGGTTTTCGTCATCTTGGAACTCCCCCCACACCCAAACATGCCAAGTACATATCTGAAAATGCCTACTGGAACATTGTTGCAATACTGGGTTTCTTTCAAACTATCCAGAAGATATGTCTATGAAGGTTCTCAGTCATCCAGGTGGAATTGTCTGTAGCTTGAATCATGTCAACTGGATTTCTATTTTCTTAATGGAAACGTTTCGCTCCTTATCCAAGGGGCTTCTTCAGTCTGAGCAAAGTTGGTAAGGGAATCCTAAATATGTTCCTAGGTAGCTGTGTGACCTTACACCTGGGGCTAGGTCATGGTTATATTGAGATGTAATTTTTAAGTCCTTTTATCATCTAATGGAGGGTCGTTAAAAACACCATGCTGCTGTTGAGCTTCTGAAATGGTCTTAATCTTCCTAGGCACAGAAGACAACACGGGGAGGAAGATGGGGGAGAGTTTGTGCCTGAGGCCCCCACCTCTATTCAAGGAAGGATTTTCCAAGTTGGCATAAATGGATTCCTTGACCCCTCTCTCAAACCACCTATCTTCTCTGTCTAAAATGTGAACATTAATGTCCTCAAATGAGTGTCCTTTTTCTTTTAGATGAAGATAAACTGCTGACTCTGGTCCTGTGGTGTTATTTCTCCTGTGTTGTGCCATCCTCCTGTTTCTTTGGAGAAACCAAACAACCTATGTACAGGAGGATGGCATAACACAGGAGAAATAACACCACAGGACCAGAGTCAGCAGTTTATCTTCATCTAAAAGAAAAAGGACACTCATTTGAGGACATTAATGTTCACATTTTAGACAGAGAAGATAGGTGGTTTGAGAGAGGGGTCAAGGAATCCATTTATGCCAACTTGGAAAATCCTTCCTTGAATAGAGGTGGGGGCCTCAGGCACAAACTCTCCCCCATCTTCCTCCCCGTGTTGTCTTCTGTGCCTAGGAAGATTAAGACCATTTCAGAAGCTCAACAGCAGCATGGTGTTTTTAACGACCCTCCATTAGATGATAAAAGGACTTAAAAATTACATCTCAATATAACCATGACCTAGCCCCAGGTGTAAGGTCACACAGCTACCTAGGAACATATTTAGGATTCCCTTACCAACTTTGCTCAGACTGAAGAAGCCCCTTGGATAAGGAGCGAAACGTTTCCATTAAGAAAATAGAAATCCAGTTGACATGATTCAAGCTACAGACATATCCAGAAGATAAAGCCTTGGCTCAATTATTATATGGAGTCTGACTTCATTATAGTCTAATCTCCCTATTCTAGAAATTATCCAGTCTAAAATGTTAAGATCAATTCAATTCAATTCATTACGGTCACTGACCAGTACAAATGTTAAGATCTAATGTCTAAGTCCTCAAATGTATACCAAATGTTTTAAGACTTGAGGCTGGACTACTGTAGGCTGAAATTAGGAGTTTAGTTGCCATGAGTAATATTTGATTAAAGTTCAGTCTAACTTCTTCAGGACTTGCCCATTCACTATTCAGTGATTTCTACCAATCTCCATAGTGACACCTTTTAGAAGTTAAATTCTGTTTATATAGCTTTTCAATGAGATCACTCTCGACTTTAGGGCCTGATCATGCTAAAGCCTGATCGTGTTAAAGCAAGAGTCAGTGATATGGAACACTAATAAAATATGTCTGGTTCCAAGCTATTACATTTTACGCTTGATAGCATAAATTGCTCCCTCAAACCAGCTAAATATCTTTATAACTGAACAATTACAAAATATAAGAGAGGGTACTCATTAGCAATACGCAATACTTTATCCCTGCTGTGCTATATGAAAAATGTAGGAAAATATGATATGGTGAGAGATTCTGCCATTGTGGGACAATACATTTAGTAGATTGTGTGCTGAAAAGATTGTGTGAAATGACATGCACTTCATTCAAGATATTCACTGTTCCCCAATTGTCTCCCTCTTCTCATTTTATTTGAGTGACCCTGAAATGTCACTTGTTTCTACTTTACTTTCCAACCCAAATTCTGAACTATGTATAAATGTAGCTTAATTTTGTGAGGTAGTTTGCAATGTCAGAGAAGAAAGACTTAACACTGATCCTCAAATTTAAACTGTCAACATTTTGAGACAGGTTTTTTTTTATTGCTATGATTTTGTATTTATATATACTGTATGTATGTGTGTTTATTTTATTTTGCTTTTCTGTGTTCTGGTCTATAACTAAGTATTCCAGAAATATATTTCAGTTGTATTTTGAGGGCAAGGCTTTTTGGGGCAAGGCATGACTGAAGTGATAAAACTTTCATTTTTCTTTTTGCTTGACAAAAAAATCCCTTTCATATTTTTAATGAGCTCTCAAAGACATAAACAAAGTCATTATCACTCCTGCAGCTTATTTTTACATTATTTCTGCAAAATGCAGGTCCCTCAATTTGTTTAATGTAATAATGGTGGCTTGAAATTAACTCTGTATCTTCTTGCAGTTAACCAAGAGTTACAGATTTCTTGACACAATTAAGTCCTTAATAGGAGAGGAAATGTGGATCTGTAAGTGATGCTTTCAAAAATTCAGACATAGCAACTCATAGTGAATTTTTAACTTGGTTCAACATGAGATGGAGACAGAGTAGTTTGCATTTTTTCCTGCTGAGTGTCCTGAATAAAGCTAAATAGGCTTTTTGCACTGAGTGGGTTGTTTGGACATGGTTCTTTGTAACCAGCTCTACCAGTGTGTGATAGCCAACTCAGGAAGCAGATGATGGGAGCATGAAACAACAGATGTTTTGGAGAACGGAACATTGGTTCCATGTGGTCTCCTCTACT
Source organism: Charina bottae (assembly GCA_023362775.1). NCBI lineage: Eukaryota > Metazoa > Chordata > Lepidosauria > Squamata > Charinaidae > Charina > Charina bottae. Next base: position 62,048,971 of record JALMGJ010000005.1, on the reverse strand, counting down.
TCTCCTAAACTAGTCAGCTTCTGCAATGTATGATGGAAGCTGCTGCCCCATTATCAGTGCTAGTAAGATTTGATTGTCAATTCCCTTAAAGCAGAATGGAAGCTGAGGTCAATTCCATTGAAAGTACCACAGGAAACTCTTGTGGCCCTGATAAAGAGACCTCGGAAAGTGAGAGCATCTTTAAGAGGGCCTTAACTGCTGATCTTAACATCTGGACAAGTTCATACTGGGATATTCAGTTCTTCACATACTCAAACCCCAAGACATTTAGGCCTTTAAACATCAAAAAGAGCACTTACAATTCTGCCTGGAAAACAACTGTCAAACAGTGCTAGTCCCCCAACATGGGATTAAGATGCTCCTAGTATTATGCACAGATTAGCAGCCTGGTTACTGCATTTTACACAAACTGAAGCTCCCACGCGTTCCGCAAAACTAGCACACTTAGAGCATGCCATTGCAGTCATCAAGAAGTTAATATTTAATTAACATTAAATAATATAAATTGTGAATATGATTAAACTCTATACAGTTAAAAATTAATTTGTCACATCAGGAGTTACAATCCAGTCACAACTTTTAGAAGAGATTTAGGGGTCATTTGTAACTTTTGGAATTACATGTAGCCTGGGCTGCAAGTTACATTGACTTGGTCTAGCAAGAAGCTCCCTTTGATAATTCTCTTTTAATTCTGTTTTTGCAATGAAAATGGAATGGATCTGAGTTCCCTAACAGTAGCAAAGTATCCACTAGTTTCTCTATTCCCCTATCCAAAAGGCCTTTTGAAGGGGAAATTATTAATTATATGATGCAATCCATATCTGGCTGAGGCAATTAATTCATTTCAAGATCATACCCTAAAATAAGAACAAAATGATAACTGTGTCTGGTGTGAGCTTCCAGGTATTCATGACTGACCAGGAAGGGAGATTTCCTTTATATAGAAACAAGGCAATTCTAAGACATGATAACTCTTTACCATTTATTTCTCGGGTTGAATTCACATAAAATGAGAAGGAAGAAATGTTAGGTCCTGTTTATCACTACCCTTACATGCCATGTTTATCCAAGGTATCTCACTTAAGGTCAAGTAACTCTATATTAGTTCCCTTTAAATAGATTAGTATTATACTTTCATTTGGTTCAAGACTGCTTTTTTCCTCCACAACTTCCCTAAGATATAGGTTGGAGTCAAAGAGACAGACTGGTCCAAAGTCACCTACTAAGCTTCCACTGTTGATGGTGGATGATGCCGTATGTTAGGTCTGTTGCTGATTACAGCATCTAGGATAGAGAGATCTATGACAGCATGTGCTTTGAATACGGACAATGCACTGAGATAAATCCTCAGTAAGACGCAGCACACGGGCAGAGGCTAAAAAAAGTGCCACACACATTTCACGGCCTCAGATTATTTCCTCAATATGTTCAAGTAGTGATAACCTCAGTTGATGGCTCATTAATGTCACCAGCAGATGAATATGCTAGCATGCAGCTTTCATGCTCTGCTCTGCCCTGGCCAGCATGCCCTTCCGAGAGCTCTGCCTTTATCTTTACATGAGGACTTTTACAAATAGTTGTAGTAGGATGTCTGATCATAAACACAGACCACAAGACCGCTAGATCCTGTCCTGGGATTTCTACCCTCCCAGCCTCTCTTCCTGAGTTCTGGGATAGCTGGGTATAGCTGTTTCTCCAGGAATTACCTGGGGCAGATAATTAAGATGCCACCATCTCTCACCTGGAATCTGGATGAGGCAGAAGAGGCAATCTCCTTTCTAAGACTCTGTTTTAAAGTAAATGGCTACAGTTTCCCCTTTTAACTAGTTACTGGGCCAAGCAATGTAGAGTGGGCGGAACTAGTGCAAATCCAACCCTGCAGCATAAAGAATAAAGGGTGTTTGTTTTAATAAATGGCACAAAATAAGTGCTTGGGCAATTATATCTACATCAAGTTATAAGAGGCCTAAATATACATAAAAAGCTAGCAATGATTAATCAGACAGAGGGACAGGAAATTAGAGCTATGCAGAGATCCAAATTTAAAGGTCAAAATGTGATTTGGAGCATGCATGTAGGTAGTACCTGTTGGAAATTCCGTAAACTGAACATGTCTGCCAAGAATCATGTGACACCTGGGGAAGGCAGCCATGCATGCCCAAGAATAGATACAGCTGCTTTAAGGCATTATGACCTAGGACCAGATAGATATCCCTGCATGGTCCACAACACATTTTGACTTTCAAATCTGGATTTCTGTAGAGCCTTACAGGAAATGAGAGTAAGGGTAAAACTATACATCTAAGCAAAGTAGAACTGAAAAGAAATAAAATGTTCCTGATGTTTCGATCTATACTTTCCCTCTCACCTTTACCTTATAGCAGCCTTTCTCAACTTTTTGACCCTGGAGGAACCCTTGAAATATTTTTCAGGCCTCAGGGAACCCCTGCACATTCAGGCTCAAATGTAGGCTAGAAGCTACAAAATTATTACATGTGTTTCATGTGTAGGCCTGTATATATGCATTAACAGTGTTCTTAAACTAAAAATAAAGAATGAAACTTACCTCTTTAATGAGAAGTTGCCTGAGTTTGAAATTTTTTAAATAAATCATGATCTCCCAGGGAACCCCTAGTGACCTCTCACGGAACCCTAGGTTTCCATGGAACCCAGGTTGAGAAACCCTGCCTTACAGGTTCCAGTTCTTCTAAGGCAGGGCTTTCCAAACTTTTCCCGTTGGCGACCCACCAACGGCAGCACGCGAAAACCTGGAAGTGCTGTGGCAGCGGCGGCACGCAAAAACCCAGCGGTGTTTCCGGGTTTTCGCGTGCCACCGCTGCAGCGCGCAAAAAACCAAAAGCACCGCCGCGTGCGAAAACCTGGAAGTGCCGCCGCCGCCACCATCAGCTCTTTCGGGTTTTCATGCGACACACCTGGGCCCCGCAGGCCACACAGTACTGTGTTGCGACACACAGTTTGGAAAGCTATGTTCTAAGGCATTAGGGCAAATGGCCTGAATCCAAGTCTAGTCAGAAAATTTGTTTCTATAGTCCTTGCTGCTCCCATGATCTGCAGCCTACTCTGGGGGAAAATAAACCTCTTGTTCCTTCTTCCAACCTGAATAAGATCTTCTTACATGTCACTGGAAAAACACAGAGGTTTTGTATAAATTTAGTCACCCAGTAGCCTACAGCTGCCCATATCCATTACAGTAACATACTAATCTATGTACTAGGGCAAGGATGCACAACGTTGCAGGACCAGGACAAAAACTAAATTGATTAATTAAAATGGAATTAACATTACATTAATTACAATTAATATGACTACTTCCCATATATTTAATAATTTCCACCTTCTGCCACATTAAGTTACCATTTGGCGGCAACAGATGGGCCATGAACGTTGCACCCAACATTTTTTCTGGACTGAATCTGTACATTCATATGCTAGGGGACTGGCATCCCTAAGTATATTTTTCTTGTACAATATTTGTGTTGCAATTAATTATATATGATTACATTTATTCATAGAAATTGAACTTATTTCAGAAAGCATGAAACAGGTTTTTATGGACATTCAACTTCCCCCTTGAAGAAGGAGGCTTGGTGCCAAAGAACTCTCATCTGGTTTTGGCAGCAGAAGATACTGTATGCTACCATTGCTGTATCACCAGCAGTGTCTGTAGGCTGAGTCATGGCAACTGGATTTCTTTCTTTTGGTTGAAACATTTCGCTGCTTGTCCAAGTAGCTTCTTCAGTCTGGGCAAAAGTTGGTGAAAGAAAGAAATCCAGTTGCCATGACTCAACCCACAGACAATTCCACCTGGATGACTGAGAATCTTCATCGACATATCACAAGAAGTGCTTTGCTAGAAAGTGAATCTAGAACAGGATGAGTTAGGCGACACCATAGGTCAGCAAAATCAAACTGAGAGATGGTGGAGTAAATTCTCTTTCACTGGAATCAATGCAAAGGAATGAGAAATACTAAAATAAACAGGAAAAGTTCTAAACCCGCAGGGCTTTGGATGCAGAAAAACAAGGTTCACAGATTCATCTGACCTCCATAAGCCATAAAGATCTGTTAGATATTGAGGTCCCTAGGTTAAATGTTTTGGTGATTTTTTTCCCCACATAGACATATGAACAGAGCTTTCTCAATCACAGCATTTCAAAAATAAAAGAAAATCAGTCAGGGATAGCCAAGTTCCGTCATTCAAAATTTAGTGAACTAAATAGTCTATTTTTTTGCCTTCAAAAAAGTAGCTGTTGTGTCTGTGTGGTCTATAGACCAGTGAATTCCTCTGCCTTCAGGATTCATTTCAAATGTATCTACCAGAAGGTTTATTATTAGAATTATAAAGGGTAGATTTGCAGTCTTCCTCAATTTGTCCTAAAAGGAACAGATCATAAACAACATATATTTATTTATGTTCCAATGATAGGTGAGCAGATATTAGACACAGTATCTATTTACTTTTCTTGTATTTCTGACAATACAAAGGCAGATTTTAAAAAAGGAAAACATTCACCAAAAAACCGTTACTTACATTAAAAGAATAAAATAAAATCCAAATAGGCATTGGCATTAAGGTGAGTTATTATAATACCTATCTTTTATTTTAAAAAGTTCTTCAAAATTAAGAATAAGAAGCCATCAGCTTTTATTCTAATCATTTTAGCGACATACAGCTAAACTATTTGAGACTTGAGAAGGAGAGACGTTTGAGACAAAACAAGATCATATATCATCCTTGGAGGAGAAAAGGGATTTTACAGCCAACCTTAAAATTAATCCCAAATGAGTGAGTTTCCTTCCAAACAGATTGAAAACTGGCAGGTCACCTCTCTGCAAAGGAATTGTTTCTGTCTACCTAGTTAGAAGGGCACTAGGACCCGTAAAGGAGCAGCAAGAGAAAAGCAGAGAAGACAACAATTTGTTCCATTATAATGAGAACTGTAAATGTTGGCAAGGGCAGTTTTTCACAGGCCTGCCTTTTTTCAGTAAAGATTTTCAGTGCCTCCTGTTGCCAGCTTGGATGATTTGCTCAGTTGTTGCAACGGTCAACAGATTTGATCTTGCCAAGGGAAAAAAATAAAAGCCAACCCACCAACAGTTTAAATTAAAAAAAAAATGAAACCAAAGCCCAGCTCATCATCAGCTTATGCAGGAGCAGGAGGGGTTTCGGAGTTAACTGCATGCAGGAAATATCTCACATCCTGAGTTTCAGGACTCTTTCGCTCGCTCTGTAACTGTGTATTAATGGGGCTGGGACCAGCTGATCAAAGTTTGTCTTTCAGTCTGGATTAAGATGTCAGAGCGTCTCCATGCAGGACGACAACGCAACCCCCCTTTTCCTCATCCCCCGACCCAGATATTCTGCCTGCTGCTCAGCCTCTTAATAGCACCATCACCCGGGTCTCAAGGTAAGTTGGCAATCCTTACGTACCGAGAGCGCCTTGTTCTTGCTGCAAGCGCCCGAGCCAACCCGAAATGCCTGGAAGGAACGGCTTTTCCCCAGGGTGTCACGAGCGCCCACATGTTGCATAGAGTTTTGCCCTGCCAAACAAAGAACCTTCCCTCTTTCCTTTTCTTGGCTATTTCGCATATTTGACTCTCTATTCCTCCCGTTTGTGCCAGCGAGGGAAGGGAGCAAGTTCAGGCGGGCAGCAGAGCGCTTCCCCGCCGGACGAGTTGCTGTGATTATTGCCAGCCTGGTAGGATGGAGGTGGAGGAGTACGGTACGGCTGCTGCCTTTCGGCGCTCACCCGGCGCGGAGGACATTCCCGCCGGCACATCGTGGCCTCCCACGCCCCCGCCCCCGCCTTCCTTGGGCGAAATTTCCTTCAGCCGCCTCTCCGCTCCGGCTTCCTTCTCTGCTTGGCATTCCTGTCCGTAACTCCTTGCAGACTGTTCTCTAGCTGGGGGCCCCTCTTCCTCCTCGCCACCCCCGCCCAGCCGGGTTAACAGCCCTGAGGAGGAAGCACGTAATGGCAGGTGAAGGATTGCTCCACAGTGTGAGTAATCCACCCGTTGAATTTCTGCCTGCCATGGTAAATAAACAACAAAGTCTGTCATTCCCTAAGACACACTGGGGCAGAAAGGCTTCCTCTCTCAGTAGCTTCATGGAGCATCACGGTACCTGTTTACATTTTCGGCTGTAAATGTCGAATTAATTATTCACATCATCCATTTGCATTGTTTTCTCTTAGCATTGCTGTCACCTGCAAATAGAAGTGTACGTTTTTGTTTTAGGGGCTCTTTCCATGGTCATAGGATTGTTAGATTATAATCCTCTGCCTGTTTCCATAGAAGTAGGTAGAATTTATTTCTGAATATAGTTGGGTGCAGCAAGAATATGGAAAATGTTGACTTGCGTGCATGTTTGGAGCCTTTAAACTGTTTCTCACTTTTTTTAATGGAACTACATTGATATAATTGAGAGTAATTAATATGCTACAGAAGTTCAGAAATAGCTCTGCTGAATTCAGTAGGGCTAACCTCTCAGGTGAGATTGTATAGGATTACAATCTTTAAATTTTTCAAAATAGGACTATATTTAAAATAAGTTACTTTGGGAACAAACACTTCCCCAGTCTAAAGTATCCTCTTGTAGTTAGGGTGGGATAAGTTACTGAAAGAAGAAGAAGCTTTGTTGCTTAAATTTTGATTCTAGTACATACATACAATAATCAGATTTTACTGCATGCCTGAAATAATGGAGTTGGTATGATCCTCATCCACGCTTTTCTTTTTTTCTTTTTTCTTTTGCAAGCTTTATGATGCAATAACAGAATATGTTAGAAAAATGGGAAGATTCCTATTTGTGTATGCCAAAAGACGGCACTTGTTGAAAGTTAAATCATGTGTGCATCTCAATCTAGATTAATCAATAATTGAACTGGCTTGTCTAAATGCAAGCACATTGGCAGATTGGCATAATCCTTTAATATAAAGAGAATAATAGATACGTTTTTTCTTATAAAACAAAAATTATTTTCCAATTCCACAGCTATTTCCTATTTAATTGCTATGATCTGAAGGAATTCTTTGTCCAGGCTTCCTCCACAGCTGAATTCCATTTTGCAGTATTTGTGTTTTGTGTTGAATGAGCAGGACAAATAGAAGTTATGTTGCCCAGTCTGAAATTATAGAAGTTATCTCATTCCTAATGTTGTGGAATCAGTCAAGCATTTTTTTCTTGAAGAACAAACATTCCTTTCTGCTAAGCTTCTTGGATCTAAGTTTTAAGATTTTACATCCATCATAAAAGCTGTCATGTGATTGTTCCAACGTCTCTTGTACGACACACACTAGATTTAATGCTCTCTCTGTGGCAGAAGATTATTGGTCTGAAGGTGAAGGATTTAGAATCTGTTGCTTGTTCAGGTCAGATCCCTTTTTATGGAGAACAAGAATGATGGTGACTCCTCCTTTTGCAAGAGTTCAGGACATATATAAAGGTCATTTGCCTTCAGATCCTAAAGGGCTATTCTTGTTTTGCTTTAGTGATTACTGTGATTAGTGTGCCTATTAAAGCCCTGACCAATCTGTGCAATACAGAAATAATTACTGTAGTTGCAAGATCAGTAGTGAGGGACTGGTCCTGTTGAACAGAACCAACTCTGGATGTTGTGGGTCTTCCGGGCTGTGTGGCCTTGTTCTGGAAGTTGAACCAAAGAGAACCAACTCTTTTGGTGTACTCCAGAGCTAAGTTATATTAAGGTAGTTGGGAGACATCTAGAATATAAGGAGATAGAAAATCAAAACAAATGCGAGTAAACTTTAGTAAAAGCTCATTAAGTGGCCTCTTTTGACAATGAAGAAGCATTTTTCCCCCTCACTGTGCTGTCCTCACAAACAAAAGTAGAATTTTCCAAGAGTTTTAAAATATTGTCTTAATCATGATATGGAATTAATAGTAGGCTTTATAGTAATTGTCCTGGCTTTGGGACTTCCTATGGGAAGTATTTGTGTAGCATTTTTTGGGATAGGGACTGCCTGGATGGGAGGAATTTTTAAAAATATTCTCCAGACATTTGTAATACGTTAGCTATTAGGGATTTTAGATCAATTACTAGACCCTGAGATTAGGGAGTGGTTTTAACTTAGTGTTGTGTGTTGTACTGTTGGTATGTGCTCACTGAGTTCCTGGTCTGGGCTGGATTTCAATGATTTGTTGTGTTTTCTTTTACGTGTTATGTGGTGCCTAGAGAACTATCTTTGAGGCATATTAATAAATAAATACTGACTTTTCAAAACTTACAGGAATCACAGGTGAAGAAATACTATTTTGATTATAGAGGCAATATTTTGAAATTCATTAGCATAGGTTTCAGCCAATTATGCCTTGAAATATTTGTGCAAACTCAAATAAGGGAGAACTACTAGTAGTATTTTACTTTCTTATGAAAATGTTAATGGATTGGAACAACTGATATTTGGGGAAACCATTTCCTAATCATCATGGCATGTCGTTCAGATGTATGGCCTCCAACTCTCAGAATCCTGCAATCAACATGTTCATTGCGGAGAATTCTGGGAACTGAAATCTATACCTTGGGAGAGTATCTAGTATCTAGATCTTCTTACCTTTTTTTCCAGAATGAAGTCATTAGTTGTATCTCGGACTTCATAGTATTATTTAATTGTTTATATGAAAATTTATATCCAAGACTTCTAGTGTATATGCACATTCAGAGTGATATGAATACCTCTGAGCTTTTAAATCTCATTTGAAGCCTGGAACAGATACTAGGCAAACATATTCAGACGCACAGGTACATTGAACAAGCAGTACATACAGTATGAACAATAATATCACTGGAAGACAGAACAAGCCACATTGGAAGTAACAGGAAGACAATATTAGGACTGGAGTGGAGCACTGTCATCTCATGAGCTTAAAGGTCTCTGGGTTTAACTTGTACAAGTTGTAAATTGTGCAAAAAATATATTGTGCTGGTGCAGGGAGAGAACTTTGGAGCAAAACATTGCACAGGACTGTGAGCACTTAGTTGTGCTCACAGCTGAGCCTGTTTTAATTTATCTCAAAGATGCAAAAGTGGATTCCACTGACACTAAACCTCCCATTGAGGCCCATTTCTGACATCATTCTCCATGCATCAGACAAGGAAGGAAACCATTCTCTTTGTTTACTGGTATAAGGAATAAAACTACAGTTTCTGCAGAGACAAAATGAGAGCCAGAATTCCCATTCTTGTGGTTTATAGATAGCTTTTCTTTGGGGAATGTCCAGTACAGCCGAAGCTTTCCTGCCCTTGCATGAGGCCCAACTTGAACACCTCCAGCAATGGGTCAGCTTAAACTTAGCATGCCTTTATCTTCCCCCCTGGAGAATGTACTGGGTGGCCAAGATCAACTATTCTAGCTGGTGCTCCAGACTGAGCAATATTAGAACATCTCCAGACATTTTGACCAATTTGTATTTTCTCCTTTTCAGGAAAGCATTAAGTAGCTAAGGTAGAGTTGCACTAGCAGGCATTTCAGTCAGACCTTCTTGCCTGAAATCATGGGTCTAAAGATTATTAGAAATACATGTTACAAGTGGTTTGCCCTCTGCTATAGAATTAGGAATCTTTTAATGCAGCACTAAAGCATAAAGCAATGAATAATAATAATAATAATAATAATAATAATAATAATAATAATTATTTATATGCCGCCCGACTCCCAACGACTTTGAAACCATCCAACAATATCAGGAGACTACTAGTAAATTTTAAAATCTTTGTTTTAGGAATACAAACATCTCATATTCACTCTCTTAATCACACAAGCCTAACATAACAAGAAATCCTTGCCATTGGCCAGGGGGAGGGAAATCCAGGAGAGTTTTCTGAGATGATCTTCAATGAAATGGAAGGTGGGATTTCTAACATCTCCTTTCTTCAGTTCTCTTTTTATAGGCAGTGTTGGATTACCACAGCATTATAGCTGTGTTGTAACTGATTGATGATTCTTCATCAATCTGCAGAGGTCATTCACTTTTGTGGGCATAAAACAGGAACATTTAGGATGTTCCTGTTTATGTCCATACCTGACCAAACGATAACCTCAGGGAGTACAAGAAACTTGGAATGATGGATTCGGTAAATTCTCTATCCCTTCACAGCCTGGTACATCTTCGAATGTCTCTGAACATCTTTGCAATCATATGTCACTTTCAGTGAGTAAAACACTTCCACTTTAATATCTGGCCATTAACTTACCCAATAACAAGATCTTAGCTGCCTTGCATCTTACCTATAGGAGATAAAGGCAAGATAGCCAAAACATCACCATGCTGGTTGATAACTCCAACTCAGTTTGTTTATTTATTTTAATCAATTTAATTTTAATTGATTTAATTCATTTTAATTCACTGCTTACAAGTGATGAGGGAGAAGGGGACTCATTGGGACTAGGGAGAAGGAGTTAGATCTTGTTTGAAACTGTGGAACCAGATGGCCGCTTGCCGTGCTGCAGGTTTTCTGTCCCTACTTTGCTTGTTTTCCTGTGAAGATGTACAAAACTAAGGATTGTCAGACTACAGTGCAATGCATGTGTTTAATACAGGGCTAAAAACAAATGAACATTTAAAGAAGCGCTTATGTTATCAGTCGGTATCCAGGCACTTAAGGACTAATCTTCGGAAAAGTAATGCAATTAATGACATGTATGCATGAACAGTGCAAGGCGAAATAGAAATGAGAAAATACAGCTAAAATATTTGAAGATACCTGCATCTCACATTGTATGAGAAGTGAGTGATGCTGGAATAATGCACAAAAGGTGGAACATGCACCTATGCAACATAGCATAAGGACATATTATATACGGTACATTTATTTTATTTATTTATTTATTCGATTTATCACTGCCCAACTCCCCCGAGAGGGACTTCTGAGAAAAAATGGTGTTACCTTAAGGACACATTATATACGGTACATATCAACACGAAGTATGCACACTCACTCAGTTGAGTGAGTTTTATTTTTATGTGCATACTTCGTGTTGATATGGACGTATATAATGTGTCCTTAAGCCATAGCTTTCCAAACTGTGTGTCGTGACACTTTAGTGTGTCGCAACACACAGTTTAGTGTGTCACAACACAACCTGGAAGCGGCGTGGGCGTGCACTGCGGCGGCGTGGGGGTGTGCACAGCGGTGGCAGTGTGTATGGTGGCGACGGCAGCAGTGCGCTATTAGCGCTTCCGTGTTTTAGTAGAAAACACGCCGCCACAGCTGGCGCCACCGCCGTGCAGGCCACCCCACGCCCCCCGCGCCGCCGCCACCGCCGTTGGTGTGTTACCAACGGCGGCAGTTTGGAAAGCACTGCCTTAAGTTAACACCAGTTTTTTCTCAGAAAGGGTATCTGAAAAATTAAAGAAATGAAAGATTTGAAAAATGATACTGGGAGGTTATCCACCCAAGAGTTCCTGATAAGTTAGATGCCTACAGTTGCCATAGGGTCCTCAGATTTAGTTCAGATTCCAGCTTAGAGAGGAGAGAGGAATAATATTGGGTGAAGAAAAAGCAATATCCTTGTGTAAGAAGCCTATGTTGGAAGTGAGCAAAATCTGTATAATGTTGTTATGTTTGACACAGAGAAGGGGTTATTAATTTTTTGAAGAGGTTTTTTTTTTCATTTAAACCAAAAATTTATATGACAATATAGTGAAAGACATTTCTTGGAGCATTCAGTACTTTTCCTTTCATTCCATGTTTAATGTATATGTATTTAGTATTGCTACATATATGCTGCTATAGTCCAACAAATTTAAGCAGTTTACAAGTCCTATTTGCTAATCCCACATTTGATTTCTAAACTTAAAATAGTTGTGTTACCTAGTGAATTTTAATTTTTTTGTAATGCCTAAGTACAGCTTCTCTCTCTTTCCTTCCCTTCCTTGTTTAGTTAACTCTTCCCATTGGCTCATCTGCATCCAGTTTGTTTCTCTCTTTTGCGCCCCTTCCCATTGTGGTGCAGCAGCAATTTCTGCTATATCCATACTTATTCTTTTTTTCACTTTCCTTTGGAAGGAGGGACTTGTGTGTGCATATATGCACACACACCTACTTACATGTTTCTCTGGTTAGTATATGGTTAGTACAAGGAATGGTTAGTATATGCAGATATGGAATGTTATAAATGGGGTGCCTCATTTTACTGGCAATTAGTTTCAGTCACTTTTTACTGCTCACATACCATGGCTACTCTAGGTGTGTGTATGAAAAAGTGGAAGAAAGTAAGCATTACTTGATTCTCTTCACAATAGTGCTGACCCCAACCAGGCCACTATGGGTATTTTCTTTTTTTTAATTGTTCACCAAAAACATGAAAATAAACATCAAATCCTTAAAGCCTTGTTGTTTCAGTCCTGATGTCAGTAAAAGTCCATTAAGGGTTAGCAATGATAACAACATATGTATTTTAACGTTGATCAAATAAACCAACTTTATATTCCTTCCTTTTACTTTTAACAATCTTGGTCTTTAGTCCCTTCAAATAATGTCCTAGAACTTGATTTCTTTTCATTTTTTCTTTGTCCCTTCTCACAAAATTCTTCAAAGCTTTAACAAGCCTCTTTTGTAAATCCAATATAGGAAAATTATCCAGGTCACTCTTTGGTTTGTTATTTGTATATCCCTTTTAATTATTAAGACATCATCCAGGTTCTTTTGTACATCCAGTTGTCAGGATGGAGGTTGAGTCCGAGGTGGAGGAGGGGGAGCCGACCGTTGAAAATGTGAAAAAGTTTGGGGAAGGTATGAAAATTGAACCGGGGAGGAGCAGAGCAGAGCTTTGGGCAGCAAAATCCCAAGCCGCTGATTGGGGAAAGCCAGGGGCCAGATTCACTGCCACCTATCAGCGTGCAAGAAAGGAGAACGGAGAGATGGGCTGAGCAGTGAGAAAGGCGATTGGACCTGTCATGGAAACGGGAATATCGAAGGGTTAAAGGGCACCTGACCCGAGACCAGGTGGCCGGAGACAACCATTCACCTAGTTCTGCCCCTACGTTGATTCCCGCTGAGAAAAGTTGGGACCCCGAGCCTTGCCTTGCTGCCGTGCTGGACCGTGCCTCAGAACCTTGCCTTGCTGCCGTGCCAAACCATGCCTCTGAGCCTTGCCTTGCTGCTGCGCCCAACCGCTCCTCTGAGCCTTGCCTTGCTGCTGCACCCAACCGTGCCTCTGAGCCTTGCCTTGCCACTGCGCCGGACCACGTCTCGGAGCCTTGCCTTGCCACTGTGCCGGAACCTGTTTTATAACCTTGCCTTGCTGCCGCGCAGGAACACCACATCCCGTCCCGTTGCCGCACCGGACCCTGTTTCCATGCCTTGCCTTGCTGCCACATAGGATTGCTTCTCTGCACCTCATCCTGTTGCCGCGCCGGATCCCGTCTCCATGCCTTGCCTTGTTGCTGTGCAGAACTGCTTCTCTGCACCTCATCCTGTTGCCGCGCAGGATCCCGTTCCCAGGCCTTGCCTTGTTGCTGTGCAGGACTGCTTCCCCGCGCCTCGTCTCATTGCTGCGCCAGTTTCCATGACCAAGCCTTGCCTTGTTACCGTCCCAGGTGTTGATTCCAAGCCTTGCCTGGTGGCCGCCCCGGGCTCACTCCGGATATCACCTTGCCGCTTTTGCATGCCAATCCCGCCAATGCAATTCGCTACGACTACGTGTGAGAGAGATAGCAGCCTATGTGGATTTATTTGTATATGTTGTTGTTAAATAAAAGGATTCTTTTACTCATCGCTTCCCGTGTCGAGTCTTAGTTGGAACAGGACACCAGTGTAGCATCTTTTTCTGTATCATTCTTCTAGCCTGTCATTTTTAAATCCACTTTTGAATCAGTCTCGAACTTGTCAGGTAGAACTTGTTCCTCTTCCATAACATCTTTTAAACACAGTCTATCTATAGAGGCAGACACTCTTAAAATTAACTTTTGAGTCCATTGTTCAAAAATATCCTTCAATATGTCCAATGTTAAAATATTTTGCTTCATTTTGTATTAGTAAGTCAAATTTAAATTCTCCTTTAATTATAATCTTTAGTTCCTTCTGGTTCCCTCTAGTGTCCAACCTTCAAAGTCTTATCCTATCATGTTTTTTTAAGATAATTCAAAACAAAAGCATTTTCCCACCGGAAGGATTCTTATAATTCATTCCAAAATCTTGTCAAAAATCCATCTGAACCTTTAGTCCATTTGTAACTTTCCAAAATCAAAGTTCTAATCACCCTTTTGCTGTTTATTAAAAAAATAAGTCCTTAAACTTGCATTTAAAACTTTTTTCACTAAGGATTGAAGGAAACTCACCTAGTTTTCAGACTTGTTGATCCAAAGGCCCCTAATAGCTGAAAAGCAGTTAACAAGGAATTTCCAAAAGTGATTAGACAAGGAAGTATGCAAACCCAGTGTCCTTTTGAAGGTGCCGACCACGGTTTTAGCAAAAAGATGGCTATTCCCCGTCTCCCAGAGCTCTAAATCTGCTGGAGACCACTGTCTTGCGGTCTCCTTGTGAGGAATAACTGTATGGAGCACTTGTGGGTGGATCTCAAGTCCTCTCCTTGTCTGGAGAGGAATTACGAAGAGTTGGTCTACTCGCTGGCTCTTCATTCAGCCGCGGTCGTCAGCTCCACTTTTAGCAGAGCTGTCTTTAGTTTGCCATTTCTTCCCCGGAATTCAGGCTAGAAGAGTTTTTTAAATGGCTATTACATGACCAATTCTCAGGAATACAGTGCCAGCATCCAAGGTGAGTGCATTGCTTCACAAATTATTACATATATAGTTTAATATTTGTTCCTATATGAAAAATCCTCCTAAACTTTGCTTGACATCACATTAAGCAAACAAAATTAACATACAGACATCAGCATTTACAAGAGCTAGAAATATTTGGGTCCTAACGACCCAAGCATGCATTCATTTATTTTGCATGTTTCAGTATATTTTTTATTGTACATTGCAACATTTTGGCAGCACTGTTGTTCTGACCCTGTGAACCTCTTAAGAACCAAGATATTGCTAACATGAAATACATTTTTTAAGCTGACTATAGGCTTTTATCCACTGCAAGTTCCTATGGCTTTCTATGTCCCACAAAAAGCCTGCTTTCAGTTATAACTGTAAAGTTTCAAAAGGGATAATTATAGTGAAATGTTGAATAAGAGCTACTATTCCGTCAAAAATAGGTACTATTGCATTTGCATTGCGATGCAATGCTTGCAGAATTGAGCTTGTTGTAAATAACATATCCTGCAAACCCAGAAGGATTTGTTCAAAGAAATATTGTATTTGTCCTGAAAGGTAGCAAGCAGAAACTCTTCTGTCATGACACAAGCATGACTTCGCATCCGGAGCAGAATTCTAGTTGGGAAGAAAGATGAATCCAGAGCGCTCAGCTTTTATGATGCAGGCTTATTCTTTTTAAAACTTGGATTGTCCTTTCACTAAGGGAATTTCGGCCAAAGTTATTGTGAAAGCTCCTAAGCCAGGTCAGTATCTAACAAACTAATGCAAGAGAAAAACATTCAAAAGTCTGAGCTTTCACAATGCTACCAGCCTCTCCCTGAATATTTTATACTAATAGCCCTCAGCATGCCTTTCTTACCACTTCCGTATATATTTATGGGATAATGCGAATGATTGGGTTTCATGCATACAACTGCCTTGGGAAATAAGATTTTTCTGCTCATGTGCTACACCATTACTTATATTGTTATGAAACAAAAGGCTTTTTCAACACAGTTGAAGGTTACAAATTCAAGATTCTAATTCAGTCTCAATCTTCAATTAATTTGTAAAAAGTTATGTTTTTAAAAACCCATATTGGAAGAGCCCTAAGCCATTTTGTACCAGATTGATTACATCTGTTTTAGTACTGAAAGAATCTGGCCATTATCCTAATGTGTCTTGCATATTTCTTTGGTGCATCAGACTCAGAGTTTTTTTTTTATAGTCTGGCAATTTGCATTGCCAAATCCATGTGATATAATATAGGCTGTATGCCCTGATTTCTTCTTCAAATGAACAAAGTCAGTATTAATATTTTCTTTAAAAATCCTGAAAATATAAATATACTGTATGTGCACTTCTGAAATATATTGATTTTGTTTTATAAAATAGCTGCATGTTCAAAAGTCCAAATTAAAGAAAGCAAGGTGTAAAAACAGCTCCTGTGCATTTGAAGGACTCATTTTTATCTCTTTTTAATACAGTCATCCTGTGTTTTGACATGGTTTGCCCTCTAAAACACCAGGCATGGTCAAGCACAACACATTTGGGCATCTAGTTAAGCAATGACAAAATACAAGAAATAAACAGTTTATAGAAATGCTATAAGTAAAGGTTCCCCCCGCACATTTGTGCAGTCGTGTCCGACTCTAGGGGCCGGTGCTCATCTCCGTTTGTTAGCCGAAGAGCCAGCGTTGTCCGAAGACGCTTCCGCGGTCATGTGGCCGGCATGACGCACGCGGAACGCTGTTACCTACCCACCAAAGTGGTACCTATTCATCTACTTGCACTTGCATGCTTTCGAATTGCTAGGTTGGCAAGAGCTGGAGCTAGTGCGGGAGATCACTCCGTCACGCAGGGCTAGGGATTCGAACCTCCGAACCTGCGATCTTCCGATCGACAAGTCTGGCGTCTTACCCGCTGAGCCACCACGCCCCCTAGAAATGCTATATCAGTATACAAATCAAGTGTGTCTAAAAAGACACATTCAGGCTCAAAATGCTTGGTTTAAACAAGTTCTGCTCTTTCACCAAGTGCCAAATATATGCTTGAATGACTAATGGAGTCATATGGTTCACAGAATGAAGCACTTTATTGTATATAGTCTTGCAGCCTTCCAAAATTTATGCTACAGAAACTGAGATTATGCTGAGATTAAGAAGATCCAACTGTTGTGTTTGCTTTTGTGGTTCAGAGTTCAGTGGGCCAAGAAGTGAAATCAGCCATCATGACTGTATCATTTTAACTTTCATCTTTGAAAGACAATTTAGCACTGTTAAATTACCATCTTCATGTTAATGTGTCAGAGTTAACTTTTTAAAAGGTGTAGAGAATTTGAAGGAAAACAGAGACAGTTCTTTCTGCAGCCTATTTTATCAATGCAATCATTGTCATTGGCAATCACTCGTAGCCGAGTAAGATTGTCTTCCAAAGGTAAAATTTTAACAGTGGATCCGTAAGTGGCTATAAAGGCCAATTCTGGATCCGCACAACCTCCCACAGTGAGGGCATAGGTTTCCGGGTGGGAGACGGTCATGATGAGGGTTTGCCTGACGTGCCTTCCTTTTAGCTCTTTTCTCCCTTTCACCCTGTATTCGTGCTTCTTCAAAGTCCATAGCGCCTTTAATAAAGGCTGACCTCCAATTGAAACGCTCATGAATTAGGGCTTCCCAGTTCTCAATGCTGATATTACATTTTTTTAAAATTAGCTTTGAGAGTGTCCTTGAATCTCTTTTGCTGTCCACCAATATTCCGTTTTCCATTCTTAAGCTGGGAGTAAAGTAGCTGCTTTGGAAGACGATGGTCAGGCATTCGAACAACATGGCCGGTCCAGCGAAGTTGATGTTGGATGATCATTGTTTCAATGCTGGTGGTTTTCGCTTCTTCTAATACGCTAACATTAGTCCGCCTATCTTCCCAAGTAATTTGCAGAATTTTTCGGAGGCAGCGTTGATGGAATCTTTCAAGAAGTTGGAGGTGGCGTTTGTAGAGGGTCCATGTTTCACAGGCGTACAGAAGGGTTGGTAGTACAATGGCTTTGTAAACAAGCATTTTGGTCTCCCTGCGAACGTCCCGATCCTCAAACACTCTACGCTTCATTCGGGAGAAAGCTACACTCGCAGAGCTCAGGCGATGCTGAATTTCAGCGTCAATGTCGGCTTTTGTAGATAGATGGCTGCCGAGATAAGAAAAGTGGTCGACATTTTCTAGTGACACACCTTTAAGATGGATTGATGGCGCTGCGGAGGGATTGGTTCGAACTTGCTGGTAAAGCACTTTGGTTTTTTTAATGTTAATCGAGAGGCCGAGCTTTTCATATGCTTCTGCAAAGATGTTTAGGATAGTTTGAAGATCTTCCTCGGAGTGTGCACAGACTACGTTATCATCAGCATATTGAAGTTCTATAACAGAAGTTGTAATTACCTTATTTTTTGCTTTCAGCCTACTAAGATTAAAAAGCTTTCCATCTGTTCGATATATAATTTCTACACCAGTAGGAAGTTTCTCTTCAACAAGGTGTATAATCATAGTGATGAAGATAGCGAATAAGGTTGGAGCAGTAACACATCCCTGTTTAACGCAGAGCCATTGTTATTCAGGATTGTTGCCATCATGTCGTCATGGAGTAGCCGCAAGATGTTCACAAATTTATCAGGGCGTCCGATTTTCAGAAGGATGGTCCAGAGAGCAGTACGATTTACAGTATCAAAAGCTTTAGTCAGATCAATAAACGCCATGTACAGAGGGCGGTTTTGCTCCTTGCATTTTTCTTGAAGCTGTAGTGCAGTGAAGATCATATCCACTGTTCCCCTGGAAGGGCGGAAGCCATTTGCGTTTCAGGGAGGATGTCTTCTGATACAGATCAATACAATATAACTCTGAAGGAAGTAATTCACAAAGTGGCAACAGTTAATCTTTCTTTGAATTATAGAATTGGAACATTGCACATTATATTTTGGTTAAACATGCTACTTAGCTAAATCGTTAGAACTCATCTTTGTTATGTAAGCAGTTATGAATCAGAGCAACATAAAAGATCAAATGGATTTGCAGAAAACCCCTGTGTAGACCAGTTTGAAGTTGGCAGCCCTGTCAAATTAGAGAGAGGATACATTTTAATTAGAAGCAGAAGGAACTGAACATTACATTCAGAAATACATGGAATCCTTTAGCTGCTCTTACATTCTCAGGCCCATCAAAAGATTTAGTTAATTTTTAATGTTCCTAACATATTTTTACAAGACTTGTTGACTTTATAGAGAAGTAAACTATAAGAGATAAATGAACAAGATAGACTTAAGATTTAAAGAAAATGAGGGCTATGTTAATAAATACATTATTTGAGGGAGAAAAGAAGAACTTTAGCTGTAAACAGTGGTGCTTGCATATGCGTAAGGACCTAATGCTAAATTTGTATTTGTAACACAGTTCTAGATCTAATTATTAGTTGATTACTCTCTTCTGAAGAATAAATTGTTGCTTTTGTTACACTGGTTTGCACAAACAGATTTGCAGTGCTACAGTGGTGGTGGGAAAACTGAGTAGTCCCCTTAAATTTCAATATCCTTAGAATAGGATTACACCCATCTGTCCTCTGGGGACAATATGTCGATGAAGGTTCTCAGTCATCCAGGTGGAATTGTCTGTAGCTTGAATCATGTCAACTGGATTTCTATTTTCTCAGTGGAAACGTTTCGCTCCTTATCCAAGAAGCTTCTTCAGTCTGAGCAAAGTTTGTAAGGGAATCCTTAAATATGTTTCTAGGGTGGCTGTGTGACCTTGCACCTGGGGCTAGGTCATGGTTATTTGAGATGTTTATTTCTAAGTCCCTTTATCATCTTAACGATCCTCCTTTGGATGATAAAGGGACTTAGAAATAAACATCTCAAATAACCATGACCTAGCCCCAGGTGCAAGGTCACACAGCCACCCTAGAAACATATTTAAGGATTCCCTTACAAACTTTGCTCAGACTGAAGAAGCTTCTTGGATAAGGAGTGAAACGTTTCCACTGAGAAAATAGAAATCCAGTTGACATGATTCAAGCTACAGACTCTGGGGACAAGCTCTTCCAGAGAGAATGTCTGCCCCAGTAGGTAGACCAGACCAG
Organism: Charina bottae; assembly: GCA_023362775.1. Lineage (NCBI taxonomy): Eukaryota > Metazoa > Chordata > Lepidosauria > Squamata > Charinaidae > Charina > Charina bottae. The sequence goes on along the minus strand of JALMGJ010000005.1, from coordinate 62,029,121 downwards.
GAAGTCAACCCCACAGGAAGGCTGAAACTACTTTTATTGAGATTGGCTATCATAAGAGAATCCTGCAAATCTGATTGTGATGTACCTATTTCCCCTTCTTATAGTTCAGTGAATTAGGGAAGTGTCTGCCTGAGCCGAATGTTACCTTTTTCTGGATTAAAAAAAAAGATGCTTCAGCCCCTTTTGCCTTGGTAACGGTTCCTGCATATCTCTACTAAGGCCATCTTCCTGACTCTACAGAGGGAGAGCTACTGCTGAGAATGTTATATATTGAATTGTAGCTACTGGAAACCCTCTGTTTCCCTAAAGAAACCCTCTATTCAGAACAGTTACGGTGTTCAGGAACTTGGTGAAAGTGCTGCTTGGTGTTTTATAGAACCATGTTTCCTACTTGCCTTCATATTTTCCTTTGGAAATCCTTTCAAAGGTTTTGAACATGCATATTTATGGAAGGTGTTTCCTTAAAAGCGTTCCTTCCCCATTCCATTGGCAGATGACCTGTGACAAAAGAGACACTATAACTGCAACTAGAATAATTAAGCTGGACGAGGCTGCTCAGGCTATCAGATCCAATCCCAGCTGTGTGCTGGAATCCAAATTAAAGCATCTGAGATAGATGGCTATCTAGCCTCAGCTTGAGTATCCAGTGAAGGGAAGCCCACCATCTCCCTGAGTATTTGGTTCCCCTGTCAATCTATTGTTAGTGTTAGGAGTTTTCCTCCCTAAGATCTGACTTTCTGCCACTTAAACCCATTATTACATGCCCTGCATTCTGGAATGATAGAAAACAGGTCTAGACCAAGGGTCGGAAATGGCGGCTCGCGAGCCAAATGCGGCTCTTTGGCCCCTTGAGTGCGGCTCTTACGCAGGCAGGCGTGGCGGGCGTGGCGCGGCAGCGAGTGTGGTGGGGCAGGCGCGGCAGCGGGCATGGTGTGCGTTGCTGTGGGCATACCCCTGGCAACCTGGCAGCCGTCTCCGGCAGCCATCTTGACGACGGGCAGGGCTTTCCAAACTGTGTGTCGCGTGACAAGCCGGAAGCGCTGAAGGGAGTGGAAATTCTCCGCGCCAATCAGCTGTGCGTCAGGAAGCCCAGCAGCCTGCCCGCGCGATTTTTGCCTCCCTGCCGGAACCGAGGGCATTTTCGGGGTCCCCGGAGCCCGCCCTTTCGAAGGGGCACTGCTGCCCGAGCTGCAGTGCTGCCCCTTCGAAAGGGCAGGCTCCGGGGACCCCAAAAATGCCCTCAGTTTAGGCAGGGAGGCTGCGCGCAAGCTGCCTCAGCTGTTCTGCGGGGAGAATTTCCACCCCAGGGCAGCGTGTGCATGTGGAGAGGGGAGGTTTCTGCCTCCCTGCCGGAACCGAGGGCATTTTCGGGGTCCCCGGAGCCTGCCCTTTCGAAGGGGCACTGCTGCCCGAGCTGCAGTGCTGCCCCTTCGAAAGGGCAGGCTCCGGGGACCCCGAAAATGCCCTCGGTTCCGGCAGGGAGGCAGAAACCTCCCCTCTCCACATGCACACGCTGCCCTGGGGTGGCAATTCTCCCCGCAGAACAGCTGAGACAGCTTGGCGCAGCCTCCCTGCCTAAACTGAGGGCATTTTCGGGGTCCCCGGAGCCTGCCCTTTCGAAGGGGCAGCACTGCAGCTCGGGCAGCAGTGCCCCTTCGAAAGGGCAGGCTCCGGGGACCCCGAAAATGCCCTCGGTTCCGGCAGGGAGGCAGAAACCTCCCCTCTCCACATGCACACGCTGCCCTGGGGTGGCAATTCTCCCCGCAGAACAGCTGAGGCAGCTTGGCGCAGCCTCCCTGCCTAAACTGAGGGCATTTTCGGGGTCCCCGGAGCCTGCCCTTTCGAAGGGGCAGCCGTTGCCGCCGCAGCGACAACCTGGAAGCGCCGCTGCCGAAGCAGTTGAGCCTCTCTTTCCCTTCTTCTTCCAAACCTCCCCTGCCCCCTTCCACGCGATTGGCTCCCGCCCGCAAAACCCGCCCCCTTCCACGCGATTGGCTCCCGCCCGCAAACCCCGCCCCCTTCCACGCGATTGGCCCGCGCCCGCAAACCCCGCCCCCTGGCTCTCGAGCACTTCAAAATGTGCACGAGCATGTCAAAATGGCTCCCGGCAAAAAAAGTTTGCCGACCCCTGGTCTAGACACTCTGTGATGTAATATCCTTTCAGTATTTAAAGAGTGCTATCATATCTTCCACAGGTTTCTCTTTTCGAGCCTAATATTCCCATTTTCTCCAATGTTTCTAATCCTTGATCATTGTCCTTCTCTCAACCTATTCTAATTTCTCTGCATCCTCCTTGAATTGTGGTGCCCAGAGCTGACAATACTCAAGGTGAGATGTGGCCAATGCAGAATAAAGTGGAACTACTTGGAGTTGGCTGAGATGGTGAAATTGACAGCTTTGATTAGAGAAAAGACATTGACTAATTTTATGGCTAATTAGAAGCCCTTTTTGGAATTTTGTGTGAAACAGAAAATAATGAAATTATGATATACGGATTTGACGTTTAGTAATATTAGTTGATGATAGAAAAAATGGATGTTATGTTGTAACCTTAGAGTAAGAGTTTAATGCAAGTTCTACCTATATCTTTTGTAAAAGAAGTCAGAAGTCATTCTTTTTTTGTATTTGTTTGTTTTTTCTTTTTCTTTCTTCACTTGTTTTCTTTGTCTTTATTCCTTTTTCTTTTCTATTCTTTTCCTTGATTATTAGTTTCTGTTAGATTTTATCTTTCTGTTTTAAAACTTAATACAGTTATTATAAAAAACCAGAATAAAGTGGAACTACTGTTTCCCATTATTTTGAAACTACTGTTGATGCAGCCTAAAACTGCATTTCTTCTTTTCCCCCAACCCTATCAAATTCTGATCATTCTCAATTTGCAAGCAACTTATTCCAAGTCATTTTCACAATGAAAATTTTCACATTTTCACTATTATCAAGCCAGGTAAAACTCATTTTATAGCTGTGCATTTGATGTCTGTTTCCTAATTGAATAATTGTGCAGTTGTCTTTGTTAACTTTCACTCGTATTTTCAGCCCATTTCTATAACTTAAGGTTTGTAATAGCATGCCCTCTGAATGTTAAATGAATTATTTCATGATTTTTTAAATTAAGGTTGGGTTGGGCAAAAAATAAATATAATAAAAGATAACATTTGTCATCTTTTCCTGACTTAGGCTTACCTTTATCAATCGAAGAGAATATTTCTAGCTCAGGATTGAACTGTGGAGTCCTTGGTGCTCTCTGAGCCTTGTTGTTTTCTTGCAGACGTTTCATTGCCAGGCTAGGCAACATCTTCAGTACGAAAAGGGAGTGGGACTTGCTCTCTGTTTATATACCCTGTCTTGTCCTGCCTGTGTTGGTGGGGGTGTTGTACTCTCCTTGGTAGTACCTTGATTGGGTTGTTGTTTGCTGCTTGGTTGATGGACTGAGCTAATAGTTCCTTGATTAGGGTCTATTGTGTTGTTTGATTGCTCCTCTGGTGCTAATCTTGGTGTTAATCTTTGCCTATCTGGTTGTTGATTGCTGGCAAGGAGGTGTTCTGGTCTTCTGGCTTTTCTATTGTCTCTTATGAATGGTATGTAAATGTTGTTTACCTCTATGTGTCTGTTGATAGCTGCTTTGTCTGAGTGCCAAGCTTTCAGGAATTCTCTAGCATTTTTGGATTTGGCTTGGTTTAAGAGGGGCGTGGTGGCTCAGCGGGTAAGACGCCAGGCTTGTCGATCAGAAGATCACAAGTTCAGAGGTTCAAATCCCTAGCCCTGCGTGCGGAGTGAGCTCCCACACTCGCCCCAGCTTTTGCCAACCTAGCAATTCGAAAGCATGCAAATGCAAGTAGATGAATAGGTACCACTTTGGTGGGTAGGTAACAGCGTTCCATGTGCGTCATGCTGGCCACATGACCGTGGAAGCATTTTCGGACAACGCTGGCTCTTCGGCTAACAAACGGAGATGAGCACCGGCTCCTAGAGTCGGACACGACTGCACAAATGTGTGGGGGGAACCTTTACCTTTACTTTAAGATGCTCACAGTTACCTTTACTGCCATACTCATAGATAGGCCATATTTAGCTTTTCTTTTGCCACCCATTTTGAAAAGCTAGACATTAAAAATCATGTATAAAAAGTCACTAACATGCACATCTATAGATATTTGAAAGATTACAGATATGGCATGCCAAAAATTGCCAGCCAGTAATGCTGTGATTGGTGGATGGTTTTGACAGATGAACAGCTGGATCTATTGGTCTATAATGTGGTTTGTTTGGGTTTGGGTTAACACAATGAACGGATAGCACTACTGTGATGTCATTTACAGAACATGGTTATTGCTTATCATTATGTTTCAACTAGACTTCTATGGCTTGTTCTATCATGCTAGAAACATGCCATAGTTTATTGTAATATGCAAGTATGAAAACATGGCTTTTCTACATTCCATTCCACAAATATGTACATAAAAAATAAGGCTATATGCAATATGGCTTAAACTTCAGAGATTGTTCTTCATTCCTTGCTTTGACATCTATATTCCCCCTACATTTTTATTCACTTGTCGTGAATTCTGTTTACTATTTGGTTTTATTGTTCTGTCTACTTGATGTATCTTCTTTCTATATTTCTTTATGCATTTTGGCTTTATTTCATACTGGCATACTTCCTTGTCTCATATAAATATCATTGCTCTCATATATCCTGTCAGTGTTTGTTTTCAGATTTATTTCTACGTTATGTTAAGAACTACTACTGTTAGAATTTATTTAACTTGTATGTTTTCTTGCAAGTTTGGTTTTCAGCTTAGTTAACTTTTTATTTCTAAAAATGTTTTCTGTCTGGGTTATATGTAAGTTTTCTACAGGAAACCTAACCTTATGATTTGCAAATAAAAATTTGGTTCTTTAGCAAGTAAAATTGGATTTATTGCCTGACAAGGAGAACAAAGAATCCGCCTTAATTACAGAACAAGCCTCTTCTCTGTCCTAAGAATAGCTGACATATGATTGAGCAGATCTTCACAGCTGGATTAATAATGCACAACCAAACTTTATTCTTTGGTGATTCAACTAAACAACTGATGTAATGGAACTCTTATAAAGTGATGGGGTAGGAGGTTAGTGGTGGATGTTTGTGTAGTTTTAAAAAGTAATAAATTGCATAAACTTGCCATATGTGGGAATATTCTGATGCTTGAGATTCATACACAAAGAAACAGTTCACAGTTGCTTGAAACGCTCATGGGCCCCCCTAGGGAATATTAGTTGGTAACAGTGGTGGCTATGCATTAGCTCCAATATCCAAGGCATTATGTTTCCTAATGGCAGTTGTTGATAAAAATGAGCAGGAGGGTGCTTATCGGCTTACCATAGGCATGTGTTTACTCAATCTGGCAACAGAATGCTGGGCTGGATAGATCTTTGTCTGAGACAGTAGTCTTTGCTTAAACTCTTAGAATCTGGCCAGTAAAGTTGAGTACAGTACTTACAGAACTCATGCCCATTTGAGTGAATCAGTATCTTTGTTGGCCAATCTCAAAAAGCTAAACAAGATCAGGCCTGGTTAGTACTTCTGTGGAAGACCACAAGGAAATACCAAGCTGTAGACTGGGAAGAAAAAGAAAGAAAAAAAGTGTGTTGGAGGAATACAGTGGCAAACAGAAAATAATAACATGGATATATCCATGAAATCATGGGAACCGAGCTAGACCAAAATAGATTTTATTTGGATGAAGAGGGTGGATTGATGTAAAAAAAATTATAATGAGACTCCTTCAGATCTCTTCAGTTTTGCTGAACACATTGTGATGTATGTATGTATGTGTGTATATATATGTGTGTGTTTGTGTGTGTTTGAGGGGTTGGCTCACACAAATGATTCACACTATTTATCTGCTTTACAATTAAGTGACTCTCAAGGGAATACAATCATGCCATTAAAACATTCATGGTATAATACCATAAGCAATTATAAAATGCCATAAAAAGGGAAAAAAGTAAGTAAAAATCATAGAAACAACCAACCTAAAAAGAAAGAAAAAAGATGGTGTCATTTAAGAATCAAAAGTCCCCTTAATTGTGCTTTAAATAATTTTCTAAAGCCTAATATGTGCTGATTGAATTTCAGGGGGCAAAGAGTTCCTTTTTAAAAAAATACTTTTTATTGAAGAAATTTTTAACAAAGTAAAAACCGTAAAAGAAAATAAAGAAAAATTGTAAATAGTAAAAAAAGAAAATAGAAAAGAAGAAAGAAAAAGAAAGAAAGAAAGAAAGAAAGAAAGAAAGAAAGAAAGAAAGAAAGAAAGAAAGGGCTTCTGATCTTCTTGACAGCAGTTATAGATACATTTGTATTTTGCTCTCTTTCAAGTTACATCATAATTTCCTTCTTTCCATAAGCTATCCTTTCTAATCTTCAAACCCATGAATCACAAGTTCATTTTTCTCTTTTTTCAGCAAAAAGTCCATAAGAGGTTTTCAGTCACTGATAAATGTAGTTGTTGATCTTTCTCTAATCAAGCAAGTTCATTTTGCCATCTCTGCTAGTTCTGTCAGGGGGCACGGTGGCTCAGCAGTTAAGATGCCAGGAAGGTAACAAGTTCAGAGGTTCGAGACCCGAGCACCACGTGATGGAGTGAGCTCCTGCACCCGCCCAAGCTCTTGCCAACCTAGCAATTTGAAAGCATGCAAATGCAAGTAGATAAATAGGTACCACTTCGGTGGGTAGGAAACAGCGTTCCGCGTGGGTCATGCCGGCCACATGACAATGGACAACGCTGGCTCTTCAGCTAAAAAATGGAGATGAGCACCGGCCCCTAGAGTCGGACACAACTATGCAGGGGAACCTTTAACTTTTTACCTGCTAGTTCTGTCATCTTCACCAACAATTCCTCCATTGTGGGAATTTCAGAGTCTTTCCATTTTTGCGCATATAATAGTCTTGCAGCAGTAATCATATATAAACATAATCTTTCCTGAGGGGCAAAGAGTTCCATAATATTGTGATTGCTGTGAAAAAATGTTTCTGGGTGTCCATTCCCAATACCCCATGGAAGGGGGAAACATGCAGGCTTTGTTTCAGGCAGATTGAAACAGCAGCAAAGGCAATTTGGATATATTTTGGCACCAAGCCATGCAGGGCTTTAAAGGTCAAACCCAGCACTTTGAATTGCACACAGAATAGGAAACCACTGCAGAGCCCAAAGCATAGATATGACAAGCTCATGTTGGTGACTACCTGCCAACATCTGGGCTGCTGCATTCTGGAGTAACTGAAGCTTTTGGTTTGCCTCAAAGGCAATCCTAAGTGCTGATTGCATTTCAGTAGTTCAGATGAGTAGTGATGACAGCATGAGTTGTGAGGTCCTCCTGTTCCATTAAGTCTGCAACTGGCACACCAGATGAAGTTGGCAAAAGACTTACTGGTCATGGCCTCCACTTATCCATCTAGCAGTAGTTCTGGGTCTAGGAGGATCCCAAGTCACAAACCTGCTCCTTCAGAGCAGTGACACCCCGTCAAGACACATAAGTGCAGATATCAGGAAGCTGTGATGGACAAACAATAACTCTGTCTAGGTAAAGTTCAATTTCAGCTTATTTCATTCCAGCAGGATTCTCACTGTCTAGACCCTGAAAAGACATTGGCACCATCTCCTATGTAACCCAGGTTAGCAATGTATGATTCGGTATCATCAGCATAGTGATGATACTAAACCCCAAACTGAATGGAGCTTCATGTAGATGTTGGACAGCAGAGAACAGAGTACTGTTCTGTGCAGCACCCCACAAAAGAGGGGTGACTGGCTAATCTCTCTTTGCCCACAACCACTTACGAACTGCCCAATGAAGGAGGAGCAGAAGTACTGCTACATGGGGTCTCCAACTCCTAACCCCTGTGAATATTTTAAGAATTGTTTTAAGTTCTGAGATATTCTAAAAAAAGTTTCGTTTTCCAAATCATTGAGTTCAGCTTGGAAAAAATAAATAGAAAACTTTATAAGCTCCAAGCTGGCTATTACATTATGTACAGTTGAAATTGCAATCTTATTCTCTCATGGGTGTAAGTCATGTTCAATTCCAATTGGATTTACTTCTGAGTAAACATATAGTTAATCCTTTTTAGTTCTTGTACAAGGTGTAATGTGTTGCCTAATATTTATGCATAAACATAAGGATTTATGTATAAAACTTTCACAAAGAAGTCTGAAAAACATGTGGTTGCTTGAAGAAAAAGGGGATTCTGAAGAACCTCTTCTGGAACATTTTTGAAGCATGCACAGTCCTCTCATTCACCTACTATATAATATAGAGCTAGAGCTATAGTAGAAGGTAATTTCAGACAAGATTGCTATACTACACTCACCCTGCTCAATTCATGGTATTTTATTGGGGTTCTAGATATTGTTCATGTGAGCCCCTGTGAATTTTGAAATGGTACTGCCCAGTTACAGGTTAATTGTGTCAGTAAGAACCAGACCTTAGTTATCAAGAGGAGTGTGTGAACCCAATGACACCAATATGTGGCACATTAGTGCTTCCCAACCACCCTGAAACCCAGCATCACACAAATGAATAGGAATCATCAAGGCTGAAATGTTTCTGCCTGTTCAGTCGTGTGAATTGGAATCCTGCTTTCTGTCATCAGGGAGGAGAAAGAATATTTACTGCATACCTAAAAAGTCTTGTATGAAGCCTGCTTGCCTGCCTTCTGTTGCAGTTGTGGAGAAATATATTCACCCTAAGCACCATAGCATATATCCAATCATGAATTTAAACTGGCCATTTTATACCTCTTGGATGCACTCTTGGTAATTAAGTTTTGGAACTCACTGCCAAACACAAACCGCTTACCTTTCCCTCCTCTTGAAGACTTTATTGTGAGATGAAAGGCCTTTTGAAGGCTTCTGATACTGTACTCCACCTTTTCAGGAAAACATCTAAAACATTCATGTGTTTAAAACCATAAACTTCACTATTTTGTAAATATATTTGGAGAGAGAGGTGTTAATGTTACTGAATGCACAATAGAATGCAATATAATTTTAATTTTAATATTGATTTCAAGTATAATAGAATTTGTGTTATGACTTTGGTTACAGGAGAGAGGAAGGCTGTTGATGCTGTTTTCTGGGAAAGATTTTCAGATGTCAAATATGTTGAATGCCGAGATTTTGGGTCTGCTGACATATTCTAATATTTGAGGGTGCTTAAATGTCTTCCATCCTTATTTTTTTGTCTGTGTTTATGCATTTGTGTGAGCCATGAAGTATTAGTAAGAGAAAGTATCTCAGAGGGGGTTTCATAAGGTATTTGTTTGTACTTTATTGCCCCATAGTAAGAAAGTCTGTAGTCAAGTAACATGGGAATGGAATCTATTGTCATATGCTGGACATCATGGACTATATCAAGACCTATGTTCTCATTTATTTATTTATTTATTATTTATTTATTTATTTATTTATTTTATTCCCCGCCCATCTCCCATACAAGGGACTCTGGGTGGGTTACAATAATGCTTCTTCCTTGTCAAGAAGGAGTTGGATTGAAGACTCCTTCAAACAGTAAGCCACTTAAAAATAGCCTCTATAAAATACAGTGGTGAAGTATCTTACAATCTTAAAATTGTATCCAAAATCATAATGTAAGAGAAGCAAATGGGCCAGAAGAGTAACAAAATAAAAAAAGGATTTTCTATTGTTGCTTTGTTGTTCTATCACAAGTAAATCTCTACACTTTTTCCCATATGTTCACCTTGTTTGTGCTTTCAGAGGTGAATAACTGCAAACTGGAACCAAAAGAAAGACATAAAAATCTTATTCTGATACATATTTTAATAACTTTTTATTTACTGATTTATGTTTATACTACTTAGCAATAGTTTGTACTGTTGGTGCCAGTCCTTCACTAACATTTAATATTTTTTAAAAAATATCCTAGGAGAAACTGCTGAAAGTAAACTGGAATTCCCTAAGCAATGGATTCAAAGAAAACAAATAGAACACTATGGCATAACCGTCCCTTATCTTTTGAGTGGTAAACAGTGGAAACCAATAAAGAATCTTTATGCACAGGTAAGTCCTCCTTCAGCTATATTTTTTTGTAGCATCATTTCATGGATTACACTCCAGAAGTACATAGGACTGCAATCTGTTTTTGGTCTGTGGCAATGTTCATTTCTACCTTCCTCAAACAGAAGCCCTCCAGACTTTTGAGTGGGCTGTCTAGGGAAATCTAACAGATTTGGAGTACCTCAGATTGAGGGTATACATACACCTGTTACTGTGCAGAATCACCTTAATTGCTTAGAGAGGTGATAGCAAACAATTTTATTTCTCTTCAGAAAACGGTTCAGGAGAATGGCTTGTTATGCTGGCTCATATTTTTGGTTAAGGGTTTAGATGCTCTGGGCTTTTAACTTTCCCAAGTAAAAGTGTCATTTAGAGGTTTCTTGGTTACTCTTCCTTCCTTCTCATATGCATTCTGATTTGGGGTAAAAAAACACATTTAAAATTTATTACTGTACTTTGTTTTATGATTTGTTAACCAATTAGCAGGCTTCACACAGATGTGGCAGTAAATCCCAACTCCCCAGCCAGATACAACCTTGTATCTAGCTTCTCAGCAAAAGGCTCACAGACATGATGCATTTAGAATAGTTCTTTTTTTTATTACAAACAAACACAAAGTTAATTGTACACACAAAATATCTGCGTACTACAGTACACAAAAGACAAAACCTATATAAAAGTCTGTATTCCAGGATTTAAATTCTAAGCCTCTTCCTCCTGCTTCTCCAAGTCAACAGATATTTTGCCATTTTTTTGTTGGCCTTGAGAAGCACCTGATCCATGTTGACGTAGTAATTTTTCCTTGCCTGGAAAGTGCTGGTCCCTGCCTTACTAGCTTCATTCCTTATAGCAGAAGGAATTACCAGAACCAAACAAAAGCCCACTGAAATTAAGATAGGTTGAATAATGAATTGCAGTATTTACATCCATTCAAAAGCTTTTTTAAATCATTTATATCTTTATATATCAAACAATTAAGACTCCTTGCAGCACAAACCTATGTATATTTAGTAAGAGATAAACTCCAGTGTATTCAATAGGGTCTAGATAATTTTGCAGAGGATTGCAGTCTTAACATAACAATTATCCTTCGTAGTGATTCATCTTTTAAAAGCTAAGTCATAGTGTGTGTCTGTGTGTATGTACATGTCTATACAATATACCCTTGATTTAAGGGCCTTGGTTTAGCAGACTTCGGATGCAATGGATACAATGTCTGTACTTTGTGTGTTCTGCACATGTATATAATCCCATTCCCATTTCACACATTTGTAACATGTAAGAAATGCACATGTGCAATCCCATTTAGATTAATTGACATTCTGCTTTTACAGACATCCCTTCATTCCATTTGTCTCTTAAACTGGAAGTTTATGTTAAATTATTATTAAAAAAGATTCCTATGTCCATTCATTTTTGCTTTCATTACACTTTTCCCAATTGGGATAAAAGGGATATTTGCCATTTTGTAAAATAAAAATGTTTACTAAAGAATATGAGACTTACACCTGGAATTGTAAGCAAGCTAACGTAGATGTCTTATGTATTTAATACGTATCTACCTAATTCTATTTTTTGGTTGTTTAATTAGAAACAGATGGTCATCTTTATTGTTCTTTAGAGATTTTCAGATGTGGTGAGTACAGTGAATTGAAAGAGCTTCACTATAAAAATTTTCAGAGAAGAATGATAACAGCATTCATGTCATTAATTTGCTTTCCAATTGCTTGCAATTCAAGGTGAATTTTAAATAAAAATTGTGGTTTAATATAGCGAGCTGCATGGAATAATGGTGCTCCCATCCCTTGGAAACTGAAATTTTAATATAAAAATATTTTGATTCTTGTTGCGAGAAATTCAGCAATATTACAAGGGGGAATATATAATAATTTATTACATTTTTATCAAAATACAAAAATTAATCTGCTAGCATTTGTCATGAATCAGTTTGATTTAGACAAATCTGATGCAAAGGAGATGATTCAGAAAGATCACTATTTCAGACTGTAGCTGATGATGGCCATGAAGCTTTTAGCTCTGATGAGAATGAAGTTGAATCAAAGGAGGATGCTCAAGAAACATTGTCTAATCCAAGATCAAGCAAGAGTTATGAACATCCCAGGTGACTTACCTTACCTGGAGCTGGAAAAATGTTGGACACTCTAGATCCATGAGAGCAAAGATATATACTGTGGAGTATTTGGTGCTCTCTGAGCCTTGTTGTTTTCTTGCAGACGTTTCATTGCCAGGCCAGGCAACATCTTCAGTGCGAAAAGGGAGTGGAACTTGCTCTCTGTTTATATACCCTGGCATGTCCTGCCTGTGTTGGTGGGGGTGTTGTACTCTCCTTGGTAGTACTTTGACTGGGTTGTTGTTTACTGCTTGGTTGATTGACAGAGTTAATAGTTCCTTGATTAGGGTCTATTGTGTTGTTTGATTGCTCCTCTGCTGCTAATCTTGCTGTTAATCTTTGCATATCTTGTAGTTGATTGCTGGCCAAGAGGTGTTCTGGTCTTCTGGCTTTTCTATTGTCTCTTATGAATGGTATGTAAATGTTGTTTACCTCTATGTGTCTATTGATGGCTGCTTTGTCTGAGTGCCAAGCTTCCATGAATTCTCTAGCATTTTTGGATCTGGCTTGGTTTACATTCAGTTCAACCCTGAGCTACAAATATTCTCTTCAATTGGTAAAGATATATACAGTATGTGTTGACAGCAGAGGATGCAGCTTGGAGAGCAGGGGGAAGAGGAAGAAATGGACTTCCTGAAGTGATTAGAAACAGAGCAAGAGCTGGAACAGAGAAGAGGCAAGAGAACCACTAGTTATACTGTTTCAAAAGCTTTCTGATTGTTGAAATTCAACAACTGCAATTTCTTGCTCTTGAGAATCCTGATTTAAATCTTAGGTCCTGTTTTTCTTATATCCTGTTTCACTGTTGTGGTACCTGTTTTTCCCGTACTTCATTGCTTTGATCTCCTGGCTTGTGCTTTCAGACTGTTACTTGACTGCAAGGCTCTGGCAGTAGTATTCAGCCCTGGGCATGATAGTATTGTTCATATACATTAATTTCTGCAGGATTTTATCATTTGTGAAATATTAACTCAACGGTATATAATCTTTGTGGAGCCATTGGCTACACTGGCCTTTGATTATGTGCTAGTGAGTAGGACTGGAACACAACAGTTACTAAGATCAGAACAAATGTAAATATAAGTTAAATTATTTCAGTAGTATTAATATGATTACCTCATGTTTATAATACTTTTCCCATTATGTTTCATTTGAAAATATAATTTTGCAAGGCTTTGGTGCATCACATACATATTGTGTTATGCTTTCCTCCATTAAATCCTGGCTACCTAAGATGGATATTTCACTTAAATGCATCATTATTTATTCATATTTATATCTTCTGTATCATTTCTTTTATCGCACCAGTTGACTGGTAATCAATAAATAAAATGGGGGGGAAAAAAGTGCCAGTTCTATTGCACGTAGATGATCCTAACTAGAAAATAAGCCTCCTTCCTTCCTTCCTTCCTTCCTTCCTTCCTTCCTTCCTTCCTTCCTTCCTTCCTTCCTTCCTTCTGGCATCACAGGTGTTGATGGTGGGGGCAGCAGCGATGAGGGTGGTGGAGTAAAAAACATTAAGATAACGGTTGCAACATTGGGATTGAAGCCATACCCCTTTTGCATGTGCATCAACATTGCATATAAGGGGCATGGTGGCTCAGCGGGTAAGATGCCAGGCTTGTCGATCGGAAGATCGCAAGTTCGGAGGTTCAAGACCCGAGCGCCGCGTGACCGAGTGAGCTCCCGCACTCGCCCCAGCTCTTGCCAACCTAGCAATTCGAAAGCATGCAAATGCAAGTAGATAAATTGGTACCACTTCGGTGGGAAGGTAACAGCGTTCCGTGTACATCATGCCGGCCAGATGACCGTGGAAGCATCTTCGGACAACACTGGCTCTTTGGCTAATAAACGGAGATGAGCACCAGCCCCTAGAGTCGGACACAACTGCACAAATGTGCGGGGGGAACCTTTACATTTTTACCAACATTGCATGCCTGCTCATTTAAATTAAGGAAGTAAAGCTCTGAAGAAATATTTTAGCTCTTTGCTCTGATGCCTCTATCTTTTGAGGCAAATATGGGGGCAGACGTGTCTTCTGGATATGGGCATGCTTGCGCAGAAAACCTCAGTCAAGCCTTCAAGTAACTGTTTCGCAGCTTCAGAGAGTGAATTCAGACAGGACCTCCACTCATTGGTGAAATTCCTTGTTGAATAATTTGTGCAGCCCTGGTAAATGTGCCTCCTCCTCCTCCAAAGATGCTATTTGTACAAAAAGATAAGATCAATACTTGCACCAATATCTATAATAATTTATGTTCACTTAAAAAGAATAATTTTTGAAGTAAATGTTCCAAGGTTTGTCTTACCCCAAAGGTTATTTTATTTTATTAACACAATAAAATAGCACACACACATACACACTATTATTTAAGACATTTTTATCTGAGCCTAGAAAAATGGTTTCCCCTCTTTGTTGCAAGCCCCACTTTTCACTAAAATGTGGCCCGAAGATGAAATATTAAAGCAATTTTGTTGGGAAACATGTCAGTAATCTTGAGGTGGCCAAGAAAACTTTTCTTATGTAATCAAAGTATTCTGAGAGTATTCCAATTTACCTGCAGCCTAGGGCTGGCTTGTCCAAGTGAAAATGTTGCTATACAGAGTATGCTGTCCAATTACAAAGGGGTTAAAATCTTGGTAAGACTGTCTTGTGAAAAGATTCTAGCTGCCTACAAAATTCTGCAATTTTACTTGGGAAAGAGTTGCCAATCTGTTGAGATTTTTTTTCAGTATGAGTACCAAAACAAGAACCTAACTAGTTGCATTTTTGAAACCAGCAGAGCTTGTAAATCCTCAGAGCTGTTGAAGCTCAACAGAAGAAAGTAGAAGCCCTTAATTCTTGGGAATTAAAAGGCTGTTAAAGTGAGTGCCTCAATGATTATTACAGCTCAAAAATACAGAGTGGCATGTCACTTCTGCTATAGTTCCCAAAAGAGAAACACTAATCTCTATAGAATGCAATATATAGAATGTAATACTAGAAGTCCAATTCTTTTAGGAGTATTGGACTATAGGTGCTATAATTCCCAGCCAATATTCCTAAAGTTGTAGTCCAGCATATCTGGATAGTACCACTTCCCAGTTTGGGAAGGCTGGTATACAATATGACTAAAATACCAGTGCATTAGAAATTCAACCATTTCTTTCAGCCCAATCTAGACACTCTGCATCTATTTTGTATATTTTTCTCCTAGTCAGAGTTTTTGTGTTATATGGAAGAAAAAGTAGAGAAACCTGAAAGCTCATAATTGGAAATTTGGAAGTGGCGTCACCTGGAACCCTCTTCCTGTAATATTCCATGAAGCAGAGCAGTTGAATGCTAAAACCTCATCTGTAAATCCCCTGAGATGTTAAGCTATATGCATACTGATTTTAGTCACAGCAACCTCTGCAAATTTTGCAGTGTTTTTTGGTGCTTTGGACTTCATGTAAATTATAGTTGTAATCCTTTACTCCTGCTCAGGTACCAGTATGCTACTGCAGGGAAAATATTCTGAACTGACTGTAATTTAACCAGTTGCTTTGAAGTGGCCAGGCTGAGTATTATTTCTCTTCTGCTATTCTGTGGCACAAAGAGATTTGGCTGTGTGTCTGGCTTGGCGTGTGAAGATTGTTGGTGAGAGAATTAAAATGTCTAATTGTTCTCTGAACCAAGGTGAAGCCATTTGCAGAAAGAAACATTTTGAAGCTGGGAGGGGGGAGACTGATCAAGGACACCTAAGTTGGAATGTGCTCCAGCTGCAAGCTAACTAAGATATGAAAGTTTATTTTTAGTGCTCTACATGGGGAACAAGGGAGGGGGTTTGTAGGCGTTCGGGGGATTTGTAAACGGCTGGTGTAGGAGTGAAAGTTATATAAACATGCAGACTATGATGAATAGGTGCGCTCTAATCACCCCAATTTGAGGGGTTGTGGAGCTGCCAGCTTTTGCAAAACGCTTTAATAAATTGTTTGTTTCCTGCTAGTTGTTGTGTCTGGATTTTATTGTGGGTCAGTAAATCTCACATTGGTTTCATCTCAGAGTGATCCTGGCTAAATCATTCTTACTGCCCATCTTCTTGCACTAGCTGAAAACTCTTCAGGGTTTCATATAAGGCTGTTTCCTGATAAGAATGCCTCTGTTGCACTTGTTTCTATTGAACTACCTGCTATGTGATCTCAGATACCCAGCCACTTGATTTGTTCTTTTGTAGCACTTCATAATATGTTATGTTCTCTTAATTCAATTTTAAGATTAGTTATCATAAAATACAATTTGCTCTCACTTAAGAATACAGCAAAAGTCTGGAATGCCCCACAGCCTTAACAATAGCTTGAAAGCTAGAACTAATTTGATACAGTTATGGAGCATAATACATCATAAAGTACAGTATTCACTCATGCGGGATTCATTTAACTTTTTCATTACTGTTCCATACTCCTTGCCAAAGACCATGTTTCTTTTATTTTGATGCTCACAAAGTCAAGCCTTATGATTGATTTTAAACCGATGAAGTTCGGTGTAGTGGTTAAGGTGTTAGACTAGAAACCAGGAGACCATGAGTTCTAGTCTTCCTTTAGATACAGAGGCTGGCTGGATGACTTTGAGCCAGTCATTCTCCACAGGGTTGCTTTTGTGGGGAAAAATGGAGAGAACATTATGTATACCACCCTGAGTTTTAAAAAATAAAGTCAGGATATTCAGTTCATTCCACCCGTGTCTGCACTAGGGCTCTCCCTCATGGCTGAGTTAAATTGCTTTCCATATTGGGCTAGGAGGAAGTTGCAACAGCATACAAACTGCTGGCCCCACTGGCGATCCCTATCCTGCCATTAGCATATTGCCAATAAATGGTGCTATCCTTATGTATAGTATTCCAGGCACTTTAGAGACAGAGACTGGTGGATAGCATGGCTTCATTTTCCTCCCTCCCACCAAACATCATTGACTGGTGGGAAAATGCCCACTAATTGCTCTTTTAATGTGGGCTAGAGGCTAAGGGAGAAGGCAAGTGTGGAAGATGACTACACTAACAAATTAAGCTATCTCTCAATATCCTCTCAGTTTTTGTGCAAGGCTTTTGCATGGGTGTTCAAAGGAAGCTGACTACCATCTGATAATAAGGCTTATTTTGGACATGAATTTAGCACTGTTCTGGAATTATACTATTCTGGAATAGCCTTAACATGTTTCCAAAAGAAAAGGGTATTAGCTTGTTTGTTTATTTAAAAGTATTTACAATCTGCAACAATCCCAGAACACATTGGGCAATTTCCAATAAAAAGAAAAACAAATAAAAGAGAAAACAACATAGCAATAAAACTGTACAGTAGTGGAAAAGTTCACACAATAAATGCCAATCCAATGTTTACTGAAATTCATCATCAGTAGGAATTGTTTCTGGCCTCCCTTCATAATCTATTATGTTGTTTGGTATGCAAAATATGATCCAGTCACTGATTTATATCACTCCAGGTAAGGCGATAAGCTTGCAACACAATATTTAGTTCTCTACCAAATTTTCTCAAGCCCTCAAGAATTAAAGGTGGTGGCCATATTTTCAGATCAGTGGGAGACCAGGGAACATGAACATATACAGTACATGGTTTCTCCAATACATAAGGGTTGGGATTGGCCCATTGGTTTTAACTGCAACATTGCTGTCTTTGAAGTCCGTCTTCTGAGTTACAGGTTTCAGGTAGAATCTTCTTATTCTTCCTGTTGGATTTTCAAACTGCTATACCTGTTTGCATAAGAGCATCAGCCGCTTATTGAGCCGTCCCCATTGCTTCTCCCAATGTCTCTATTAGATCTTCATGTACTACTAGCTGTGAAGAGTGATTGGAGAATGTCTTCTCCACACTGTAGCTGTGCAGGTTGCTCAGATGGCTGCTAGTGCCATGGTTGTTGTGAATGCATTATAGCACAGATCTAAAATATCCTTTGGTGTTTCTTTTAATAATGGAGCAGAGGGAGGGTACATCCAGTGGGAGACCCTGAGGGTACATTCAGGCTGGCTTACAATTTGGCAATAAGGAGTGCTGACATTTCCAAGCTGATTTGAACATATCCCAATTAGAATGACTCTGCTATTTCTTCTTTCATCTTCCTCTGTTTTCTCTTCCCCATCATGACATTTGTCCAGGCTGCTTCTCAAACTACAAATCTGAGACTCTTTTTTTCTTTGTAACAGTCACAGCCTTCCAACTCTCAAAAAGAGTACTGTAAATGCATTGTTTGATTTTATTTTCTGTCAAAATGTTCCTGGAGTAAATTTTCTCCACATCAAATGTGCCTACCTCAGGAAATTGCAAATCCTTATTGTTGTCAATCCACTGGAGCCATTTTGACAAAAATTCAAAGCTTGGTGTATTAGTTAAGGTGCTGAGCTAGAAACCAGGAGACTGAGTTCTAGTCCTCCCTGAGGCATAAAAGCTGGCTGGGTGGCTTTGGGCCGGTCATTCTCTCCCAGCCCAACCCACCTCACAAGGTCACCGTTGTGGGGAAAATAGCAGTCGGGAGCATTAAGTATGTACGTTGCCTTGAATTGACCAAAAATAAAAAGGTGAGATAAAAATAAAATACATAAATACTTTTGAAACATCTCATAGGTGGTGGGTGGATAATCTCAGAGGAACATCACTAAGCTTCCCTGTCCTAATATGAAAAAATTAGTATAGCAACGGTATGGTTCACTTATAAACAGTCATTCAAATTTCAAGCCTCTCTGCCTCCCTTGCTTTCTAGACTCACTTAACCAAATGAACTGGGTGTGTCTGTTGGCAGCCTTGGTCAACAGCTTACACACACACACACCAGTATTCAAAGCCTGCTGGGCCACAATCTATTATCTGTCTTCCTTGCTTGCCAATGACAGAACAGTGGTATAGTTGAGGCCCCTGATACTAAGGTGGGTAGACTTGGTTAGCGCCAGGAAGTGAAAACAGGACACACACACACACACACACACATTCAGTGGATATAAAAGACAAAATAAGAGTTAGAATTCTGCTTCCCCCCCCCCCCCCGTCTTGCCAACTGCACTCGCCCAATGAACATCAACAACTGGAAAGGATCGAAACAGTGTTTTATTTTCTAAAGCTGGCAGATTACACTGAGTTACTGGTCTCCTGCACCCAGATGAGCCAAGAACAAGAACCCCCAAATTACATAGGTCTTATATAGAATGTTGGTCAAAGACAGTTTGAGTGTGTGTATATACGAATAAGAGACTCCAATAGAGAAAGAATTGCTTTACAACTAATAAAGATACAAGATAATCTAAGGGAGAAACCAGTATTATTCATGGTGTGAAGATATTACAGATACATGCTTTGGAATGCAACATTACAGCTTTGATATACAGTACAAGACATGTCAAGGCTCTAATTATTCTGACAAGCCAACCCTAAACTTTACTGTGGAAGGATGGAAAGAGATGAGGAAACATAGCAATACTGTGAATCTCCTGCCTCTGCTCATGGTGTAAATTCTATGGGCATTAAATCACCAACAGGCAACAAATTGGCACTGTAACAAGATTCTATAATTAAAGGAGCTACCTGAGAAATGTGATTAAAATATATGCAAACTATGTATAAAGAACTGATTGTAAGGTAGTTTAATTAAATTCTGATTCCAATTCTTCACAAAAATCTAATATAGAACCCAACATAGAGATCCTCAGTTAGCTGGGGCCAAAGGCTCCCTGAATTAAAACAGGTTTAATTACTTCCCAGAATGTCAATGAAGTGGGACCCACGTGTCTGGGGAGAGAGTATTTCACAGAGTGGCCTACCACTTGTACCACTTTTGACATGGGTTTAGTGCTATTCCAAAAGAGCACTAAGCCTGTGTTCAAAAGCAGTCTGAATAACAGCTGATAGGCACAGAGAGAGAGAGTTGCACTATGAAGAGCAGAGAGAGAGCTGTCTCCCCCCCGCTATTGGTTAGCTGCTGTACAGGTGATCAGCTTCGAGAGCTGGCTGGCATGTGGGGAAAGGTGATTTAGAAAGAACCGAAAGCAGAATGGCCTTGGAAGATGTTGCTCAGGGGTTGTGGGGGAGGTCTGCACTAACTTGAAGTGGTGCCCACCTGATCCCATCTCCTAGGATCACCTGGTTGCAATGTAGGAGTTAAATTCAAATGGCAGAGTCTATAATAACTGTCCATTCACTGCAATCTTTGCCAAAAATAATAGTTTCAGAAAATTTGTGTGAATGGTTTATATGTTTGCTGAAAGCTGATACACTTAACAAGTCACAGAAATCAACAATGCAGGTTAATTTAATTTAATTTAATTTAATTTAATTTAATTTAATTTATGTATTAAATTATATAATTAAATTGTATTTATTAAATTATATTTATTACCAATATAAAAAGACCTATTCTTTATGAAGGATGACACTTATATTCCTTTGTTACAAATGTTTACACACAAAAGACGTACAGACAATGGCCATTAGGATGACTACTTCAGTCAAAACCAGAGGAAATGAAAAAGGGGATGCTTAAATATCCACCAGTAATGTATAATAGCCTATCCATAAAATGTATATGCTATTATACATTACTGGTGGATATTTAAGCATCCCCTTTTTCATTTCCTCTGGTTTTGACTGAAGTAGTCATCCTAATGGCCATTGTCTGTACGTCTTTTGTGTGTAAACATTTGTAACAAAGGAATATAAGTGTCATCCTTATGACCACACCATCATATTTATCAGGGATATTAAGATCTTTCTTGTATAGTTCTTCTGTGTATTCTTGCCACCTCTTCTTAATCTCTTCTGCTTCTGTTAGGTCCCTGCCTTTTTTGTCCTTTATCATGCCCATCTTTGCACAAAACGTTCCCTTGATATCTCCGATTTTCTTGAAGAGATCTCTAGTCTTCCCCATTCTATTGTTTTCCTCGATTTCTTTGCATTGTTCATTTAAGAAGGCCTTCTTATCTCTCCTTGCTATTCTCTGGAATTCTGCATTCAGTTGTTTATATCTTTCCCTTTCTCCCTTGCCTTTTGCTTCCCTTCTTTCCTCAGCTATTTGTAAAGCCTCATCAGTCAGCCACTTTGCTTTCTTGCATTTCTTTTTCTTTGGGATGGTTTTAGTTGCTGCCTCCTGTACAATGTTACGAACCTCCATCCATAGTTCTTCAGGCACTCTGTCTACCAGATCTAATCCTTTAAATCTATTCCTCACCTCCACTGTATATTCATAAGGGATATGATTTAGGTCATACCTGATTGGTCTAGTGGTTTTCTCTACGTTCTTCAATTTAAGCCTAAATTTTGCAATAAGAAGCTCATGATCTGAGCCACAGTCAGCTCCAGGTCTTGTTTTTGCTGATTGTATAGAGCTTCTCCATCTTTGGCTGCAAAGTATATAATCAATCTGATTTCGGTATTGACCATCTGGTGATGTCCATGTGTAGAGTCGTCTCTTGTGTTGTTGGAAAAGAGTGTTTGCTATGACCAGCGTGTTCTCTTGACAAAACTCTATTAGCCTTTGCCCTGCTTCATTTTGTACTCCGAGGCCGAACTTGCCCGTTATTCTGGTTATTTTTTGACTCCCTACCTTAGCATTCCAGTCCCCTATGATGAAAAGGACATCTTTTTTTGGTGTTAATTCTAGAAGGTGTTGTAGGTCTTCATAGAACCGGTCAACTTCAGCTTCTTCGGCATCAGTGGTTGGGGCATAGACTTGGATCACTGTGATGTTGAATGGTTTGTCTTGGATTCGAACTGAAAGCATTCTGTCGTTTTTGAGGTTGTACCCCAGTACTGCCTTTC
Organism: Charina bottae; assembly: GCA_023362775.1. Classification (NCBI taxonomy): domain Eukaryota; kingdom Metazoa; phylum Chordata; class Lepidosauria; order Squamata; family Charinaidae; genus Charina; species Charina bottae. The sequence goes on along the minus strand of JALMGJ010000005.1, from coordinate 62,007,158 downwards.
CCACACTTTTATTGACTATGAGAGCTACTCCATTTCTTCTAAGGGATTCTTGCCCACAGTAGTATATATAATGGTCTCCTGAATTAAATTCACCCATTCCTGTCCATTTTAGTTCGCTGATTCCCAAGATGTTGATGTTCAATCTTGTCATCTCATGTTTGACCACATCCAGCTTACCTTGATTCATAGATCTTACATTCCAGGTTCCTATGCAATATTGTTCTTTACAGCATCGGACTTTCCTTCCACTTCCAGACACATCCACAACTGAGCGTCCTTTCGGCTTTGGCCCAGCCGTTTCACACTTTCTGGAGCTACTCGGAATTGCCCTCCACTCTTCCCCAGTAGCATTTTGGACACCTTCCGACCTGAGGGGCTCATCTTCCGGCATCATATCTTTTAGCCTTTTGATACTGTCCATGGGTTTTCTTGGCAAGGATACTGGAGTGGTTTGCCATTCCCTCCTCCAGTGGACCACGTTTTGTCAGAACTCTCCATCATGACCTGTTCTTCTTGACCTGACTTCATTGAGTTACACAAGCCCCTTCGCCACGACAAGGCAGTGATCCATGAAGGGGATATACATTTTATGGATAGGAAAAGACCCTGATGCTGGGAAAGACTGAGGGCAAAAGGAGAAGGGGACGACAGAGGATGAGATGGTTAGATAGCATCACCGATGTAATGAACATGAATTTGAGTAAACTCCGAGAGACAGTGGAGGACAGGAAGGCCTGGCGTGCTATGGTCCATGAGGTCACGAAGAGTCGGACACGACTAAACGACCGAACAACAACAACAACAAAAATGTATATTCATAATGGAATATTTGTCCCCCATCCCCTCTGTTATACCGGATTATATATAGGTGTGTGATCATATCATGATTAATAATGGTTGTAATTAGCCTATGCAAACATGCACTGTTATCAAATCTATGCACATCAAGAACTCTAATCTCATTATAGAGCCAGTTTGGTATAGTGGTTAAGGCACCAGGCTAGAAACCAGGAAACCATGAGTTCTATTCCCTCCTTAGGCACAAAGCCAGCTGGGTGACCTTGGGCCAGTCACTCCCTCTCAGCCCTAGGAAAGAGGCAATGGCAAATCACTTCTGAAACCTTGCCTAGAAAACTGCAGGAATTTGTCAAGGCAATTGCCAGGAATCAAAAACTGACTTGGTACCTCCCCCCCCAAAAAACCCAATTTATTTTACCCCAAGTGGAGTATAGACGGCAACTTGAAGGACTGACTTATCACAGTTGACTCTAAAGTAGATCCAGGATGTGCTCAGGGTACCCCAAAAACATATGAACAATTATCATGAGGCCTGTGTACTTCAACTGTTGGAATAGTGGATTGTTTTTCCTATATTGAGCCCAATTACTTGGCCAGTAAATGAGATTTCAAGGAAACTGATTGTAAACAAAGTTACAGACCTACAACCATATTTTTTTCCATTCAGATATCATGTCGTCCACCAAGTGATATATTAACTTTCCCCCAGCTTGTTTGGCAATGCTAGATGTGCCATCACAGAAGCAGAATCTCAGCTGCTGCTATTGCTTTTAGTTGGCTTCTCTTTAAGCATTCAAAAGTCTGAGCACTTCTAATCTCTAATTTACCAGCCAAATTCACAGTTCAGATGCTTATCAGTAACTTAGAAATAACATTTAAGATGTGAAACAGTCTAACATGACACACATGACTTTAGGAAAAGTATCAGGAACAGAATGTGTTTCAGCCCCAAAGGTCTTCTGTGAGAAAGTATGCATTGGCTTGAAATGAAAAAATCTCTCCCACAATTTATTATGGAATTACACAACAGAAAGTTTTTGTGAGATAGGAAAATTTTATGACAAGCATAGACCAAATATTGTTACTTAATTTGCCTTCCAAAAGCCAACCATAGAATAAAGAGAAGGCTAAAGGACACAGGGCAACATTGCATCACCAATTAAGAAGATGAGAATATTTTGCATCCATATATTGAAAACTGTAGCCTTTGTTATTTGCATATCCCATGTTGCACTATCTGGTTTACCTGTGTTGTATTTTTTTCTTATTGATTAATGATAAACACCTACGTTTTAGTAGAAACAGTTGAAATGAATATATTTGCTTCATTTTTTAAAAAAAATTCTGGTAAGGTAAAACAAGCTTCTTTTTCTCTTACTGATTTGATGTAAAATACAGTATATGGCCCCTGAAAATGAATGGCTTCTCATAAGGCAGAGGAATATATTGCAAGAACTAACCAACCAAAGGAATTTTAATGATTCTCTCAGCGCATTCCCCATCATCAGCTCTAAAAAGCAAAGACTTAGGAAATTCCCAAAATAGGAAAACAGGAATCATGTAGACTCCATCTTCTTTGAGTCCTTTATCATATATAGCCTACAGTGGCATCTGCAGCAAACTGCAGTGATGTCGGAAGAAAGACATGCATGCAGTGTTTTCATTATGCAAATGCAACTATTTCCATATTTGCATTTTGATGTCTGATGCAAGTACATAAGGACACATCTGTCATTATTTGTCTCTCATACAGACACCCATGAAAATACAATGTATCCCTCCCAACATAGGAAGTAATGATAGTTCCATGGGCTGACCCAGGATAGATAGATAGATACTGTAGATAGATACAGACAGACAGAGGCTGTTTGAGGATCTCTTTCAACTGCGTCTTAGTCTTTTGCGTCAGTCTAGGACTCTAGGGAGCTATTCCCAACCATTCCACCCCTCCCCACTAGTTAAAAGTTACATAGCTGAGTTACCTTGTAATATTCTTTCTGAATCCGGTAAATTGCTCAGATTTTTCAGTCATTTTGACAAAATGGAGTTTTTGTGGTCTGTGTTTTAAAAGAATTTAAGGGAATAGCTTTTTCTAACCAAATAAACTGCCCTTAATGTCGTTGAGATAGGGCTTGATGAATCATTCAGTTCTGCTATTCCATGCTTGATGAACCATTTCCTTGTTTACCTTTGTGATTACTTTGTACTTCAACCATATGCATAAGGATAAAAAAAAAATCCTGCAAACGTCTGACCTTGAATTTGCAATAAGTTAGTCTTACTTATATTCTCCGGCAAATGTTCTACTATTTATTAGAAGTAGTATAAGAGGAGCACTGTCTCGTTTGACATTGATCCAATCAATATAATTAAAGTCTGGGAGTACATCTTTAATGTAGCATTGTGATGTCTCTACTCCACAATTTTGGGCTCACTCTGCCATATCACTAATTGTTTAAATACCTAGAAATTTCTTTTTGTGTGTGAAATTGCAGTTACCATAGATGCTGGTGGAAGCCAGCTGTGTGCAAATGCATTTTTAAACCATAGCTTTTCAATTTTCCCTTAGCCTTTTAGATCATTATGTTTAGCTGAGTTTTGCAAAAGTTCTTTCAGGTACAGATTTAAACGGCTCTGTAGAACTGTAGTGCAGTTAAATAATTTCATAAAGTTGGAACTAAGGAAGTTTATTCTTCATTTAAACTAGTTACCTTAACTCCCTTATTTTCCTTATATCATTCATTTTACTTTTTTCCAATTCTAAGAATGCATTTCAAGATTCAACATTTAAAACTGTGATGATAAATGTGAAAAACCAAGGTAAACTAAGATATGACACACCCCATAGAGCAGTGCTTTCCAAAGTCCCGCCGTTGGCGACACACCAACGGCGGCAGCGCGCACGGCGGTGGCGGGCTCATCTTTCGCGTTAAAACCCGGAAGCGCTGATGGCGCGCTGCAGCCTTCGCTGCTGCACGCGCCGCCGCAGGGGCAGCAGCGACGCACCATCAGCACTTCCGGGTTTTGTTGCGACACACTAATGTGTCACGACACACAGTTTGGAAAGCTATGCCATAGAGTTACTAATATTGGGGAAAATAAAATATTATTGAACTTAATGAAGTAGGGCTGCTTTGAAAATTACTTCAAAGCTGCATGTGGGCCAAAATGCAGCAGTCTTCTTATTGGTAGATGGGAGCCACTGTGTGCACGTAATCCCAGAGCTGAGGAGCCTACATTGATTACTAACAAGCTTCCAGGTACAATTCAAAGTGCTGGTTTTGACCTTTAAAACCATACATGGCCTGGCACCTAGTTTCCTACAGGACTGTCTGCTTCAAGTGTATGCTACCCATCCAGTGCACATGACATAGTGTAGGTAGGTTCCTTTGGGAGAAAGTGTGAAACTCCAGTTTTTCATCAGTGACACAAACCCTGTGAAACAGCCTCCTGCCAGAACTTTGGATGCCTCCATCACTACAAAGCTGTTCAGAAGGGCATTTATTTAAGACCTGTCATCACCATGCCTATTCTTTTTGTTACAGCAATTTATGATATAAATGGTTTTAAAGATTATTAGTTTTGTATTATAGTACACTGTTCATATATTATGGTTTTTGGCTTGTTATACATTGTCATGAGACCATTTGGAAATTGGAGCTATAGTAAATAAATAAATGCCACTTACATTAATACAATTACTTTCAATATAATTTTGCTAGTTATTTTAAGTACTGTATTCTATTCAATATTCTGTTGAAATAATTGAAATAAATGAACATGTTTGAATCTTGTGACTATCACTTATTTACTGGAAACTTATTCAGTTGACTAGTCGTTTCAAAATGGAAGTAAACATATTTTTTTACTACAGGTAGACAAATTTGTCAACAATGTTTTATACTGAAAAACATAACCCTAACCCTAACCCTATGCCAACTTTCGTCTAACCTTTCAACCCTGGAAATTGCAGGAAGCATACAATATATTCATTTTCTTCCAGAAGGGTTCGTTCCAGCTTCTTATTTATCATCCATCACAATTTTGAAATTTCGTAAAGCTTTCACTTTAGCCAGGCTGGACGCACTGCCCTCAGCAGTCCTTTTTGGACGTTTTAAGGGTATTCCTATGCACCTTCGGTTATGTCCATGTGGTGATGGCTCAATAGAAACCCTAAGCCATATGTTGTTATACTGTTCCCTATATAAGGACTCTAGACAGATCCTTATATATCTGTTATTGACGAAATTTCCAGGCAGGGAGTGTGATTTCTATTTAATGCTACTTCTTTCGGACAAGGACCCGAAAATATCCTCCCAGGTTGCCCAGTTCTGTGCTACCATCTGCACAATACTCCGCACCATCACTTAGATTTAGAATTTCTTAACATAGTATTTTATTTCAATTTATTTTAGTATTTTCATTCTTAATAAATTTTAGATCGTATTATACTAATTGTTTTTGTTCGTTTGATATATATATATATATATATATATATATATATATATATATGTGTGTGTGTGTGTGTGTGTGTGTGTAAGAATGTTGCTATTATATAATTTATTGTATCTGGCCTTAGGGCTGTAATAAATGTGTTGTTGTTGTTCATATGATCTGCTATATGTACCATCTACAATGTTATGCTGCTAATTAGTTCGGCTGTATAATGTTTCAGGTAGAGTTCCAAAAATGTTCTTTGAAGGACATGGAGGCATGAATGTAGCATATGTCTGCAACTCTTTAAAACAGGTGCATCTTTTTCCAGTTCTAGCAGGTGTTATACTTGTATTATTGCATGCTCTGAAGAATAGTTTCGGAATCAAATTTGGAACACTGCACAACCCTACTAATTAAGGCAATGCAAAGCATTTGAAAGGGAAACCTTACTAACCATATTAGCAGGAATAATGCCCCCCTCTTTAAAGTGTTAAAATATCTGTATACTCAGGAAGGCTCATACAGCTTCAGCTATCTATGTGTATGTTGGAGGGTGGGAAAAAGGAACAGGAACTTTCCAGACACACAGAGTTCTTCTCTATTTACAGTGAGTGATATTTAATATATGCAGTGGCCTTAGCTTAATAAACCATAGATTTATTACAGTTCTATGCAGGAAATTTCAAATGGAGCTTTTTACAGTGTCTTTATCTGTTCCTCTCCCCCTTCCCCCACTAGCTTCTTTCTGTGCTTTGACTTCTGAGCTCGCTCCTCTCCCAGGAGAAGAACAGGAAGAGGGAAAAATAACATTTTCTTGGGCTTCCTGGACCCCAGCACCCTTGTCAAGAGGGCATCTGGTCTGTACTCCAAAAACTGCTGTCCTTTCCATGGCCAGATCTCAGCAGATCTCCCTTGGGTCCTGCTGGGTCTCCAATTGCAGATTCATCCATCCTTAAAAATTCATATTATTTAATGCTTCTATCCTTTTCTACATTCACAAGGCAGGTGAAGCTTCTCAGTGTCACTGTGACCCTGAGCCTGATTTTGCTCCATTGGGCTGAAAAAACCCTAACTTTGAAACCATTGCATCATCTCAAGTCCATCAGACAACTCACCCCACCATAATATGTTTGCACTCACAGACTCAGCCACCACACTTCCCCTGGGGCTCCCTGCAAGGGGGCATGCACAGGCACACACAAGCAGTAAATGCTTTGAGGAATCGGTTTGTTGTGGAGACCGTGACTGTTCAGTGTGATGTAAGGCTCCGTCTGTTGGTCTATGACCACAATAAATTATCTATGCTTCAATTTATCTATGAGTCTATCATGTCTGCGTTGGACAGCCATGTATACAAAAACTGTTAACCATCTAGCACCAAAGCAAACTGATGCTCTTGCTCCTTGTCGTTTATATAGCACTTCCAACAACTAAAATATTTTATGGTGCTACATGTTTTAACACTGGGAGAGCTTAACATAGTTTCTTTTTGGAAACAAACTCTTTTAGAGCCTTGACATAGGTAGGAGTCTGTGAACTGTACATTTCTTAGCAAAATATAATTATATAAAATTATTTGTTAGGGAACTGAATACATAACTTGTAGTCTAGCATTGCTAGTTCTTATTGGCTGTGTTGAATAAAGCTTAAGGGCAGATTATTATGTTCCACCTAAATTCCCAGGACCTCAATATCTTTTCTGTTTTGATCTTTTCTGTTACATTTGCAAGGAATGTATTCATGTCTGAAAACCTATGCTGGAAAATCATATGTCTTATGGCATATAAGCCAATATGGCCTTGGCTAATAGCAGCTTCTAAAGAAGTCTGATCCAAGTTGGGTTCAACACATCCATGCATTTTTCTTGGCCACAGAAGTCCTTTGCTATTACCTTTTTCCAGGATTTGGGGTTTGTTTTTTTAACTTCCAGGCCATATTTAATTTATTTTTTTAAAAAAATACCCAATTTTACTGCAGTGGAAATATAGGAATCTGTTTCTTTGGAATGGTGGTTTTTAGGATAGTCACCAAAGGAGCTGGCTTTGCAGAGTGCAAGTGAATCTTTAAAATACAACTACCCTGAAGCAAAAAGGTTTTTTTTTTCAAAAGAAAAGCTTTGAAATTGGAAATAAACCTCTTCCTGTCCCTCCTGTCTGTTTTTTCTTTGTTCCCAAGATCTTTCTAAAATTGTTTACTGTTCTCCGGGGGGAAGAGTAGGGTGGAAGAAATATATATTTGGCTCTTCTCCAGAGCTCGTGATATGGCTGTATGTCAATTGTTCTCATTCCAGAACCTTTATGTTCATTTTCTGTTAGTACTTCATGGATGATTTGGAAATATATTTCAGATTGTTTGAAATATCCAAACTCTGCTTAAATTATTACCATGGTCTTATTATCTTTTAGATCTAGAAGATCATGTTATAGGGAAATTAGCATACTTCAATAATGTATCTAATTTTACCTACCACCCTTTGAAGGTGTTGCTTGCTAGCAACAAAAGGAAATATGATGAAATTTGATAAATGAAACAAAGATCCTTTTGTTGCATTGAGCTAAATGATTTTAGCTAAGTCTTCTTTCTAAGAGAGCTGACTTTCAGTGGCTAATAATGAATTCTGCCTTTTCAAAATTGGAAAACAGTTTCTGAGAATGAACGTCAGGAAAGTCAATAATTCTTAGAACCAATTGGTTCTGTTCTGTCATCTTCCAAACTGTACATGCAGTGGAGACATTCAGCTAGCTTGGTCTAGGATCTCACAGTCTCCCATTTGATTGAGTCTGTCGATGTGTTGTGAGATTAAGGAGCTTTCATCCTGTGTTCATCGATGCGCTCTGCTAGTCTTCTGCCAGTCTATCCTACATAGTGGCTGTTAACAGTCCTTACACTATATGTTGTAGACGTCTCCTGTTTTTCCTTCTTGGGCTACTGGGTCTTTTGGTTTACTTAAGATGTTTTGAAGGGCTTTAGTTGGTTTGTGTGCTGTGGTGATACCGTGTGGTTGTAATAGTCTGTTGGTAGTTTCTGAAATGTTTTTGATATATGGCAGTGTTATCCTTTTCATAGCTTGTGTTGGTTGTGCTGTAGTGGGTTGACTGGTCAGGCACTTTTTGATAAAGTTGCGTGGGTATCCATTTTTTTTTTTTGGAAGATGTCGTATATTATTTAATGGTTCTACCCTTTTCTACATTCACAGCTATAAGGCAGGTGGTCTGTTTCCTTTTTCTGGTGTTCTGGGTTGCTGCAGTGCATTTGTACTCTTCTAAATAATGTTCTTACACAGCTCCTCTTGTGGGAGTTTGGGTTGTTACTTTGGTAATGGAGCACTTGGTTAGTGTGGGTTGTTTTTCGATAGACTTGCATTTCTTATTTGCCATTGTTTCCTCTGCTGATGAGGACAGCCAGGAAGGGTAGTGTGTTGTTTTCTTTTCTTGTGAATTTTATTCTTTTGAAGATGTTGATTGTTTCATGTGTCTTCTCTAGTTGTTCCTTTTTTCTTATGATGGTGTCATCTACATACTGGATCCATACTTTTGATTGTATGTATGGAGAAGACTCTTAAGAGTCCCTTGGACTGCAAGGAGGTCAAATCAGTCAATCCTAAAGGAAATCAATCCTGACTGCTCGTTGGAAGGACAGATACTGAAGCTGAAGCTCAAATACTTTGGCCACCTAATGCGAAGAGAGGACTCACTGGAAAAGACCCTGATGCTGGGAAAGACTGAAGGCAAAAGGAGAAGGGGACGGCAGAGGATGAGATGGTTAGATAGCATCACCAATGTAGTGAACATGAATTTGAGTAAACTCCAGGAGACAGTGGAGGACAGGAAGGCCTGGCGTGCTATGGTCCATGAGGTCACGAAGAGTCGGACATGACTAAATGACTGAACAACAACAACGAAATGAGAGTGCTATAGTTTCTAGATGCTGCATTGCAGTCTCTGCTGTGAGTCCTGAGGTTGATGATCCCATGGGTGTTCCTCTGATTTGTTGGTATATTTGTCTATCAAATTGAAAGTAGGTAGTGAGGCAGAGGTTGATGAGGTTCATGATTCTGGGTATTGTGATTTTAGTGTATTTGAATAGGTTGGGTGTGTTATGCAGTACTCCTGCCATAGATTCTTTTACTAGTTCCGGATCTATGGATGTAAAGAGTGCTGTGACATTGAATTAAACCATAATTTCATCTTCTTCTATTTTTAGGCCTTTGATTCTTTGGAGATTGTATTTATGCAATATATTCAATTATTATTGTGCATTGTTCATAGAAATTGTCTATTCAATATTTTATAATTTGGATTATTTTGGTGCAAATTAATTATGGCAATACTTAAGACATTTTTTCAACCATAAGTTTAAATTTAACTGCAGATTCCTCTAGACATATTCATCAATTTAACACAATAATTAGATGATTAAACATCATGCCTCTGCATTCCTTCCATTAACAGCATGGAAACAATAAGTTAATGTGTGCATCTTTATTTCTATATCATATATGCTATAGATCTTAGAAGAAAAAGGCTAAAGAGTTGGCTAGAAATTGGATGAGAGGCTACCAAGAAAACCCAGAGCTCTAGATTAGCCTAGACTAGACTGGGAAATCAATAAAACATCCTGGAAAAAGAGACTTTACTTGTGATTCCCTTGATAGCCTTGAATACTTATTCAACTCTGCAGCCTGATAAAAGGAAAAGCCAGATGTGACATGTTCCCTATCCTTACGGGCTGTTGTAGTGGGTCACCATTCACGCTCCATTCATGCTCTAGAGAGTTTTAGAGCAGGACAGAGGCTAAAGCAATGAATCATACCAGTATCTTGTCTTTAGCAGGAGTTGAAGCACAGATGGGAAAAAGAGGGCGGTGTCCCATAATAAATTATTATCTGGCTTTCGTAGGATGTATCTGACCTGAATATAAATGCAACTGCATACCTAATGGCTCATTGTTGGTTGTTGTAGGCAATTAGAGTCCTAACTAAGCAAAGGGGAAGTGTGCTACTCATGAGCGGACCAGACAGGAAATAGCACCATAGAAACTGAGAGATAGCAGGTATAGATGCCACCAACCAAGACATAAATATTAAAGAATATAATCCATTCCTGATCAAATCAGTAGTTTGCAATTTTGAAGGTGTAAATAGCTGTTTCAGAATGTAATATTGGAATATCTGAGCTTATTCTGCATTTCATACTTCTGTGATATTCGATGGGAAAAATGTACTTGCCTGTAGAACAAATTTCCCCAATGTATGCCTTTTAGAAGGTTTGCTGGTACAACTCTCAGAATTTGTAGCCAGCATGTTCAATCAATTGCCCGCTTGAATTGGATTTTTTTTAAAAATCAGACTATCCTGTGGGTATGCATGCTTTGCTAAATTATTTATTTCATTTATTTATTTATCAAATAAATGTAAGGTGAAGCCTGTCTGCACTGGTTCTAAAACTGATGGGTATAGATGCTGCGAGTTATTTAAGAAGACACAAACGTTGCAAACATTTATTTCTCTGAACATATGGAACTTATGGAAATAGGATCACAAATCTAACTTTACTTTGCCTGGTTATTCCCTGAGGCTGGACCATTTATGGTCCAGCCAATAGGGACATGATATTTGTGTTAAATCTCTGAAAGAAGCTTGAAATCTGGGTTGCTATTGCATTGACATATGTCTGGAGCTATAAGATAAAAATAATTTACATTTGACCAAAACGCCAAACAAAAAGAAAAAGAAAATCATCGTTTGCATTACCTGCTTGATAGTAAAAGAAACCCAAGTTCACAATGCTCTTCAGAAGGTAAAAAGAGCTCTAATATGTTGTCTCATCAATATATAGAATTTACAGTAACAATATAACTGTTTACAATAAGCAAGAAGTAATTCAAAGCATATTTTGGGACATCTGGGCTGTAAAATCCTTCTGGTAGATCACAGGGTCTATGTTGCTTCAGTGTTTTATTTTCAATTAGCTGTAGCTGAGACATAGAGGAGGGCTTCTTATCTGGGTTTAATTTGAAGTGCTCACACAGAGGTGCTCAGCCCCAGAGCTCATTTGCTGAGAATTTGACAGCATGTGCTATCTGTGGCTCAGTTTTGGTGGGGTTATAGCAAATGGCAAAAGGCATGCATGGCCTTCAATTATTAGAAATCTTCTGGGATAGGAAATGAAGTGGTTTTTGAAAATATAGCTTGGTATAAATGATCAAATGCTGTTAGCGCTTCATTTTTTAAAGAAAAAATCTTTCTCCATTTTCTTCCCCCTTTTTTTGATAAGTGATGAGCTCCATACACCCCTTGAGTTTCTTTTGCTGGTGCACCAGGATTGTGGTGAATAATAGGGGTATGATTTCCCACTATTTTTCAGCAGGAAACTAAAGGAAATAAGAATGGTAAACTTCCTTTTTTTAAACATAATTTTTGTTAAGAATTTTTACATAGATAAAAGACAAATGTAAAAGTATATAAAGAAGAAAGAAAATTAAAGAAACAAGAATCAGAAAAAAATAGCGACTTCCAACCTTCTTTTCAACCGTTATAAACAAACTCATTTCTGTCCTCCCTCTTAAGTGTTACAAAAACCCCTTCAGCCCCTTATTCAATCCTTTTTCAATCATCAAATCCAGAAACCATCATTTCACTTTATTCCATTTTCAGCAAAAAGTCCATAAAGGGTTTCCAGTCTTTTATAGAAGTACTTATTGTTTTGTCCCTGACCAAACAGGTCAGTTTTGCCAGTTCTGCCAGTTTTGCCATTTTCATAACACATTCCTCCATTGTGGGTGTTTCAGTATTACTCCATCGTTGTGCATAACATGCTGCAGTCACCATATATAAAATCAGTCTTCCATTAGTCTTTTCTAATTGGCTATCCATAAGTCCCAATAAAAAGAGTTCTGGTTTCTTCTCAATATTAACCTTTAAAATATTTGTATCATTATATGTGTTTGTATCCAAATTTTCGTGCTTTTTCACAAGTCCACCATGCATGGCAAAATGTCCTTTCATGTTTTTCACATTTCCAACATTGACTAGAAGTACCTTTATTTTTTCCAGATAATTTCTCTGGAGTCATATACCAATCGTACATCATTTTGTAAAAATTCTTTTTTTAAATATAAACAATGTGAATTTCATTCCTATTACTCACATTTTTTTCCCATTGATCCATCTGAATGTTATAACCAAAAATCTTAGCCCTGTTTTGTTCCTCTTCTGTTTCAAATCTCAACAAAAGTTTATGGATTTTTGCAATCACATGTTCAACATTTGTGCACAATTCATTTTCAAATTCTATCTTAAGTTGTTGAATTCCCGTTATATCTTTTTATCTTTATTAAATCTTTGTCTTAATTGTGGAAAGAATGTTAAACTTCCAATATGATTAATTATTTTTTTTAAATTACTCTCCCCACAACCCAAAGGTGAAGCAAAGGGTGTAAGATCAAGGCCCTGCCTATTCCATTGATGTTATTAAAATTAATATCTATGTCCCTGATTTTTTAAAGAGGTGTAGACCTAGATTGCTGACAAGTTGCTCAAGTCTGCTACTTCCCTTAAACTGTAAATGCCACATCTTTCCATTTCCAAAAAGGTTCTAAATTGCCTAATAAATGTAGATATCAAGATAACCATGCTATCTATCATCACAGGTTGTATCATGTGTCAAAAAGAAATGCTTAGAATTACAATTCTTGATTTCCCTCTTATCAACATTCAGCTGTACAGTTCAAGATGTCTGTTTGATATCAGAATGACTGAACAAATGGGGGGGAAGGAATAAAAGTGGTAGCCCCTCCCCATCTTGGCTGTTATGGCATTAGAGTCAATCCACTCCTTGTTGATAGGTAACATTCAGAGATGCAGTTTTTCTAATGGGAAACAAAATGTTCACATTGCTGGTATTGCTGCAAAACTATTTATCATCTTACATACTATTCTTTGAATAACAGTTTACATGTCCCCCCCCCCCAATTTCTAATGAATTATGCATGTTCTTTGGATGGTATGCTATCCATATAATGTCAAGAAATGTTGGCTACAATTTACTATAATAGAGACATTTAGAATCAATACTTGGGCATTGCATTTTGAAACTGTCCTGCTGAAGAACAGTTACAACAGAGAGGGAAGCCACCACAACCAACCTAATGATGAAATTTGATTTTTAGGTGGAAATACGTCTCTTGACACACCTCTCTTTTGTTTTCTTTCAGAATAGCAATGAAGAGCTTGGTGTTTGATTTGCAAGAGAGCTAGTACTCTGACTCATTAAACATGATCTTATTTTCATATATTGTTATGCTTTGGGCTCTGTAACCCTATTAATTTTTCCTCTCTAATATCAAGATGTCCTAGTAGGAATGTAATTTGTGCCCTTTCAACTCCACTGAATATATCCTATCCGGTAACAATCGCTCATGCATACAGTAAACACACAGGAAAAAGCAGTCTCCAGTACAATCTTTGGGATGGATTGTCTTTTGCCTATTAATCAGAAGGGTAACTGTTAAGCCTGGACATCTTTTGAAAAAGATGCTAAATAATGTTTTTAACCTCGTGCAAGCACAGCACCTCTCAGCTATTCAGGAAACAGCTCCTCCTTTTTGAGGCTTCTGTGTGTTTAGGGGAAAGAAAGTTGATGCTGCTTTAAAGAGGTGATTCATTAAAGTTTTTTTTTAATCTGTTCAATCATGTCTGATTCTTGGAGACTGCCTGGACAAGTCCCTGCAATTTTCTTGGCAAGGTTTTTCAGAAGTAGCTTGCCATTGCCTCCTTCCTAGGGCTGGGAGGGAGTGACTGGCCCAAGGTCACCCAGCTGGCTTTGTGCCTAAGGCAGGACTAGAACTCACAGTCTCCTGGTTTCTAGCCTGATGCCTTAACCACTACACCAAACTGGCTCTCCCATTAAACTTAGTGTAACCCTTAAAAAGGCAGCACTTCTTTTCAGGTCACGTGTAAGCCAGCAAAAGAGGGGCTGTAGAAATGAAAGCAGAGAGGTGTTGTGCTCACTGAGGTTCAAAACCTTCTAAATTATTACTGCGTAGCCCTAGTCAAAATGTCCCTTTGGACTGGCAAGCCAAGCAATTCATGAGGCTGACACAAAGGGAAAGATTGTCTTTTCTATTCCGTACTTAGGTTCTGCTTAGTAGTAATAGTAGTCTCTCAGAAAGGCACTTTGTTTGTTAGTTGGTACTTGTGTTGTTGCACCCTAATCCTACAGACTGAGGAAAAGAACAATCCTGAAAAAATGCCTCTTTTTCTTTTGATATAACTATGCTTAGCTTCTCCCCAATTCTTACTTGAAGTAGGAAAGCAGCTAATGCTGAAGAAAAGGAAACTGATGATCTGTCACCCCTTCAAGGTAGACCAGACTAGAAAACCAAAGTTATGAAAGCTAATACTACTTTTATGATAAAGTTACAGTAACAGATTCTTGCAAGTCTGAATGCGCCTCCCTCCCCCCTGCCTTTATCTTCAAGAGAACTAGGGAGGGTCAAGCCTGAGATGCTTTCTCAAATTACATCTCTGCCTCGGACTCAAATATCTTTTACTGTATCTGCCTGTTGTCCTGGTTGCGGCTCTTCCTCCTGTTCCTCAAGGTTATTGCTACTGCCCATTACATGATCACAGCTGTGACACACTTCTTTCTTCAGATCTCTTTTGGAAAGCTAGAGAAACAAGCCATTGATTGGCTACAGAAATCTATCTTTCCTATCTGTCAGTCTAACTCCATGACATCCTATAGTGCTTCACAAGAGACCAATGTCATTTTAAGGACAGCAGAAGAAGCAAGTGAAGGACGTTACTGTCTTTGGCCATTTTCCTAGCTCATTGGCTTCATGCATCTTCAGGAGGTACAAAATGGCACCCATTAATACCCTGTGCCCAAAGAAGCCAGTAGTCAGCCACATTTAAAATCTCTTCTGAGTTGCCTTAAATAGCTGCTTCTGCTTCCATCTAGTCCTGGACCACCTGCCATCCTTTTGCAAATTCATAAGACTGTAGCAGGAAGAGTACCATTTGTTTGGTCATTTTCAGCCACCCAGTTAAATGCTGACAATAATTGTCTGTAAATGGTTCCTCTGCTTTCATCAAAGATGGGCAGCAGCCCATGACCAACAGGCTGCATGTGACTCCCCAGCATCCCATTAGTGGCCTTCTGCACCATGAGGTTGTACCACTGAAATTCTGACCAAATTTCAGCAATAGGTTTTAATTAGTTTGGTTGCTTTACCCAGTTATGGGTGGAATGGGAACAAGAGGCCTTAGGCAGACATATTGTTCTCTTCCCATTATGAGGGCTGATTTCAATCAGCTTTTTGGAGGATTAGAGGGTTTAAAAGATGACAATTAAAGTGATTGGTCTTAGAGACATCTTATTCCCATTCCTACCCTTAAACTCCCCAAACCACAAATCACTGAAAAATTTCCCATGATCCTTGGGGAGAAAATAAAGCCCACTCAATATTGCACATCCATAGCCTTCATGTACTGTTGCTGACTGATTAAGAAGGGCAGTTGTGAAATCACCTCTGCTGGAAAAAAACTAATCCCTTTGTTGGTCCTTCATGGATATTTCTGATTGTTTCTATGGCTATTTCACTGAGCCAATGAGACAAGTACATGAATTGTTAAATGAGTAATTCTGATGAAGATTTGGCTAGAGTAGGTTGTTATAGTATATTGATTTATCTGGGATGACAATCAGGAATTGGATTTTATTTATTTTATAATTGTATACCTTACTACCATTCTCCTCTATCCCTTTCAATAAATCTTTATAATTGGATTGGTGCATTGATGTGGATTTCTTTATACTTAAAGGACTGTGTGCTGCCACATGCCTAGACAACTCAGAATTTCTATCATATATATCTATTGCTTAAGGGAAGTTGAGTAAGTAGCAGCCTGGACTGCCCTAACATTCCTAGGTGGCTTAATTTTGCTAGTCCCAGCTCCTGTTGACCCAACAGTTCAAAAGCTTAGCAAGTAGATAAATTGGGTACCACCTTAAAGTGGGAAAATATGCTGGCGTCCTGTCCTGTCTGGGGTCGGGTTCCATCGGACGGAAGATCTTTCGAATGGCTGCAGATCCTGGAAGCAACAAACATCTACAGGAGGTCAGCAGCCGGCTCCAACGCAAGGCACCTTGGGACATGTAGTCCGGAAAGCCAGGAAGAGCCGGTTCCCTTACCCCCTCCCCTTGCGCGCGGATTGTATAATGAAAGAACACTGTATAATTAGATGTATAACGATGTATGTAAGCCGCCCAGAGTCCTCCATTAGGGAGGGGATGGGCGGGGTATAAATACAAATATAAATAAATAAATAAAATAAAAAAATACCTCATATTTTTGAAGACTTCTTCAGGACCAGAAGAATAGTATGATAGTACCTGTCTTAATTTTTAAATCCTGTGTCTACTGGTCTATCTTGCAAGGAAAACAGAGGATGGACAAAGAAGAATCTTCCATTTCTGTTACAGATTCCATGGGTTCCCCCACCTCCTTTTTACCTTCAGCACTGTTATGAAAAGGATTTACATTGGATGTGGCTGTTTCCAGATCATAAGGTGAATTTGGAGAATTCAGAACAAATTGGTAGTGCTCTGAGGCAGAAGAGACTAGTGGGAATGTGCTCTACTTTGATTCCATACTTCAACAAGACTCTGTTCCTAATCTGTATCTCTGGAACCTCAAGACTCTAGTACTACAACACTCATACATACATACATGCATACATTCATTTGTTAATTATTTGACCCTTTCTCAGTTCAATCATTTGTATTCCTCACTCTGTCATTTTCACAGAATCATTTCCAGAAAGAGCAGGTGGAAAAGACCAGGGAGTTTAATACCTTCTGCTCAGCATTTGAAAAATGACACCATTGCTTTCCTTACAAGCATCCTTTCTCTTTGCATCAACCCCCCTCATCCTAAAGAAAAATTGAGATGGGTGTTCTTTAAAGAAAGGGCTGCTATGTTGCAAATTTGGCCCCAAACAACAGTTACAGGCTCTTTGACAAATACTTTAAAGAGGCATAGCTTAAAAACCCATGCACAGACTTGGGTTAAATTGAGCAGACCTCAGCATTTCAAAAGTTCTAGCTTACCTGCCAATTTTACCCCAGTCTCGGGGAAAAAGTTAACAGCCCTATAGCTATACAATGAGAGAACAAGTTTCTGAATCTTGTTCTAAAACCAGGCAACAAGGTAATAAACTGATGTCTGAGTGACCTGGAATGGATCGGGCCATTTCCAACATTCTGTATCAGACCTCTGAAGCAGGTAAGTAGTCCCCACATTCTCCTATTTACCAACAGTGTGATTGCTTCCATCTGCTTTTTCGCTTTTAATGGATTCTGAACAGAGCAGAACAAAAGTGGTATGGCATCTCTCTAGTGGACCATAGTCTTCTAGATATGCCAGACCACAACAATCATGGCCTTTGGCCATCACTGGCTGGAAATTCGGAGAGTAGTAATCCAACGCATTTAGAGAGTGTTAAGTTGTACTGTTTTTAAAAAGTAGTTTTCCTTCTCTCTTGAGAAGTTGGTCTTTGATAAAAGCCAAGTGACATCATGGAAGGTAATTTTTATTTATATATAAAGCGGAAAGGTAGAGCAGTTTTCTTTCACTTTGAGTCTACTTTCCTCCACACCGCCACTGAGAGACAGAAGAGCATTGTTCCCCAGAACTGAGATACCTGTTGGAAACAGGCTTAATAGCTTTAAGGACATGACTAAGATGGTGTATTTGCAAGGATTTCCTCTCTCTAGCTTTGATTTACTTTTAATATATGCAAATGGATTGAACAACATTTTCTCTTTCTCTAAAGATACGCTTTTTTGTGCATGTATTTATTAAGAAGTACAGCGCAATTGAGAAATCTTAAACAGGCAGATTTCATCTCTTTTCAGAGAAAGTATAGCTCTGAAAAGAGGGGAAATACGCCCAGTAAAATGTCCAACTGTTCCAAATTTTTAATTTATCACTCCTCCTTTTTAAGTACCCTACCAGCATTAAAAAGGAAAGCACCTTCCTTGTTATAATTTAAGGGAAGTTAAAGCCTGAAAACATTTTTTTTACCCAGAATTTTATTTTCTTCTCCACTTAACTTCTTTGAAAGGAAAGAAGGAGAGAAGGATGGTTAGTAGAAAAAAGCATCTAATTGGCATGTCATACAATTTCATTAGCACCCTGTAGTGCCAGATACATTATGATTTAGGCCCATCATCTTCCATGTCAAGCTGAGGCTCCACTAAACTATCCAGGTGGCAGGCAAGGAGGCAGTAAACAATGCAACAAACTAAGTTTAACACCTCTGTGAACCACAGTCACTGGAGCTGTGACACTATGCTGGTGTAGAAATGTTCTAGTCCCAAGGCAGCACATAACATACCACATTGACCTCTGTGACCTCTGTGACCTTTGAGATATGAGTGCCAATTCCTGACCTGCTAGAATTTCTTTCCCTTGGGATCATAACCATCAGCTCTGTAGAAAGAAGGTCCATTTATACTCCCTCTCTTGTCCCCAGATATTCCCTGTAGGGCCCTATAGGCAAGCACATACATTGGCTGTTGCTTGTATCTGTCGAAATCATCATTTGCTGCTTTGCCTTCTTTAGATCTACAATCACTTTTTTCCCTTAGCACATAGCTTTCCAAACTGTGTTGCAACACAGTACTGTGTCGCCTGCGGGGCCCAGGTGTGCCATCAGCGCTTCCAGGTTTTCGCGCGACACACCAGGACGATGCCGATGCTGCAGTGTGCGAAAACCTGAAAGCGCCGCCACGACGGTGCTTCCAGGTTTTCGCACGACACCGTTGGTATGTCGCCAATGTGAAAAGTCTGGAAAGCCCTGCCTTAGCAGCTTGTATAAGGAAGCATAACCTTTCGGCTTAATGAATGAATGAATGTGGTGTTTCTTAAATTTCTGTTAAAAATCCTTGATTTTATCCATCATGTGAAAGCTTTACAGAGCTTCCAGTTAGGAACAAAGGCTTGTAGTATGAAAAATAGAATAATGTATGTTACTAAAATGTGTTTCAGAGATTGAGCAGGAAAAAGGAGTGGATTTTCTAAAGAATCAAGTCTAGATAATTAAAATATTTGGAATCTTACAATGTGACTAGTTCAATCAATATTTTATCTCTCCCACATTCCTTTCAGTAAAAATATAGAAAGATTATTGAGCTTGTATCTGTCCTTTATATACATTTTACATATATATTTTGAGGGGCTCCTTCTAGAACATACTTTTTGCTGTGGTACACTGATATTTAGTTTTTTTTTTTTGAAGGACTAAACTTTCTTCATTGACTCTGATGTCATCTATAATAACTGATTGTTTTAACTGATATTTTGCTTATATTCCTTTATACATATCAAAGAGAAATCCTAAATATATTTTATCTCCATTCTGTTTATTTGTCTAATTCCAAGTGAAATCCTTTTTGTTGTATTAACATTTTAAGTCTATGATCATTTTTGTCTGCTAACATTCCAATTGTGCTTAAGAACTCCTTAAGGTATATTATTATGAAAAGATCTATATGTTTTAAATATTTAGCTTTATCAGTATTGTACAACTGTTGTAAATTTATTAAACTACTTATCCCTGAAAATAAAGAGCATTTAGGTTTTTTGAATGGTAGATACATGGTACATTAATTTTACAATAAAATTTGTATATTGTTTTGTTCTAGATGTGAAAACTCTCAAAACACAGAAATTCTCAAAATGTAAATCCAACCATCTGCCTTTTAAAGATAGACTAAGGGCCTGGAAGAAATATTGTTAATGATTTCCTGTTTGTCCTATAACAAGATTTTCCAATAACAGCCTTGGAACTAGTGATGATTCTATTTTGCCCAAACAATGATGAAATGTACTTTTAAAATATGTATTATAGACATTTCTATCTTTAGGCCAATTCTTCCTCTCTTTGTGTGTATTTTATTATATAATTTCAAAATAACCCAGTAGATATAATCCCTCAATGTATAAACATCGTGTCCCTTGGAAATACAGACTTTGAATGATTCATGCTTTATCCAGAATATACTGGTGAGATATGAGGTGAAATTTCACTTTCATTTTTTAAAATATTAACGGCAATTTATCTGGCTTTCTACTTATTCCATTCATCACTGTCAAAAGTTCTCCAAAAACAATGGAAAATTTAAAAGAGAAAAAAGTTAACTGCTTACTCTTCACTTTGGCCTAAATTCCATATAACTCCTGCAAAAAGTGGAACATGCATGCAAAATGACTGCAGCTTACAATGAGCCAAGAAAAAAAAAAGTCACCAGAGGCTCATTTTATACAGAGATGCTTAAAGAGTCTGAAATTGGTGCTAAGTGATCCTGGCATGAAACCCATGTAATGGGTCATACCAATTTGACTTGAAGTAAAGGAGAAGAGAAAAATAGGTTAATTAAGCAAGTAATCAACCAGCAGTGCATTAAGATGCCTGACATTGAGTTTCAATTCAGAGAAGCAAACTGTTAATACTCCTTCAAAGACAGTTAAACTAAATTCAACTTGAATTAGAATCAGAATTCTAACTGTATTCTGAATAGAATAAAGTTATATTAGATCCTATGACATCTCTTAAAATTCTAAGATCATAATACAAACAAGTTCCAATCACCCTTTTGCAACAACTATTCCAATGCTGAACACTTAAGAAATCAATAATGATTGCTATTAAAATCTCAATTAAGGTCTTAATATTGTAAAAAATAATGTATTGAAAGTTAAAGTGGATAAATCAATTAAAACATCAACTCAGGATTTTGTTGTTGTTGTTTATTCGTTCAGTCGTTTCCGACTCTTCGTGACTTCATGGACCAGTCCACGCCAGAGCTTTCTGTCGGCCGTCACCATCCCCAGCTCCCCAATGGTTGAGTCTGTCACCTCCAGAATATCATCCATCCATCTTGCCCTTGGTCGGCCCCTCTTCCTTTTGCCTTCCACTTTTCCTAGCATCAGCTTCTTCTCCAGGGTATCCTGTCTTCTCATTATGTGGCCAAAGTACTTCAGTTTTGCCTTTAATATCATTCCCTCAAGTGAGCAGTCTGGCTTTATTTCCTGGAGTATGGACTGGTTTGATCTTCTTGCAGTCCAAGGCACTCTCAGAATTTTCCTCCAACACCACAGTTCAAAAGCATCTATCTTCCTTCGCTCAGCCTTCCTTATGGTCCAGCTCTCACAGCCATAGGTTACTACAGGGAATACCATTGCTTTAACTATGCGGACCTTTGTTGTCAGTGTGATGTCTCTGCTCTTAACTATTTTATCAAGATTTGCCATTGCTCTCCTCCCAAGAAGTAGACGTCTTCTGATTTCCTGGCTGCAGTCAGCATCTGCAGTAATCTTTGCGCCTAGAAATACAAAGTCTGTCACTGCCTCCACTTTTTCTCCCTCTATTTGCCAGTCATCAATCAAGCTCGTTGCCATAATCTTGGTTTTTTTGAGGTTTAACTGCAACCCAGCTTTTGCACTTTCTTCTTTCACCTTCGTCATAAGGCTCCTCAACTCCTCCTCGCTTTCAGCCATCAAAGTGGTATCATCTGCATATCTGAGATTGTTAATGTTTCTTCCAGCGATTTTAACTCCAGCCTTGGATTCATCAAGCCCAGCATGTCGCATGATGTGTTCTGCGTACAGGTTGAATAGGTAGGGTGAGAGTATACAACCCTGCCGTACTCCTTTCCCAATCTTAAACCAGTCCGTTGTTCCGTGCTCTGTTCTTACCGTTGCTACTTGGTCATTATACAGATTCCTCAGGAGGCAGACAAGATGACTTGGTATCCCCATACCACCAAGAACTTGCCACAATTTGTTATGATCCACACAGTCAAAGGCTTTAGAATAGTCAATAAAACAGAAATAGATGTTTTTCTGAATTTCTGGCTTTCTCCATTATCCAGTGGATATTGGCAATTTGGTCTCTAGTTCCTCTGCCTTTTCTAAACCCAGCTTGTACATCTGGCAATTCTCGCTCCATGAATTGCTGGAGTCTACCTTGCAAGATCTTGAGCATTACCTTACTGGCATGTGAAATAAGTGCCACTGTTCGATAGTTTGAACATTCTTTAGTGCTTCCCTTTTTTGGTATGGGGATATAAGTTGATTTTTTCCAATCTGATGGCCATTCTTGTGTTTTCCAAATTTGCTGGCATATGGCATGCATCACCTTGACAGCATCATCTTGCAAGATTTTAAACAGTTCAGCTGGGATACCATCGTCTCCTGCTGCCTTGTTATTAGCAATGCTTCTTAAGGCCCATTCAACCTCACTCTTGAGGATGTCTGGCTCTAACTCACTGACCACACCGTCAAAGCTATCTCCAATATTATTATCCTTCCTA
The DNA here is from genome assembly GCA_023362775.1 of Charina bottae. NCBI lineage: Eukaryota > Metazoa > Chordata > Lepidosauria > Squamata > Charinaidae > Charina > Charina bottae. The sequence continues at coordinate 61,984,542 of JALMGJ010000005.1, read as the reverse complement.
TACAGATCTTCCGTATATTCTTGCCACCTTTTCTTGATCTCTTCTGCTTCTGTTAGGTCCTTACCATCTTTGTTTTTGATCATACCCATTTTTGCCTGGAATTTTCCTCCGATGTTTCTAATTTTCTGGAAGAGGTCTCTTGTCCTTCCTATTCTATTGTCTTCCACTTCCGCACATTGCTTGTTTAAAAATAATTCCTTATCTCTTCTGGCTAACCTCTGGAATTTTGCATTTAATTGGGCATATCTCCCCCTATCACTGTTGCCTTTTGCTTTCCTTCTTTCTTGGGCTACTTCCAGTGTTTCAGCAGACAGCCATCTTGCCTTCTTGGTTTTCTTTTTCTTTGGGACGTTTTTTGTTGCCGCCTCCTGAACAATGTTGCGAACTTCTGTCCATAGTTCTTCTGGGACCCTATCTACTAAATCTAGTCCCTTAAATCTATTCTTCACCTCCACTGCATATTCCTTAGGAATATTAGTGAGCTCATATCTAACTGATCTGTGGGTCTTCCCTATTCTCTTTAGTCTGATTCTAAATTTTGCAATAAGAAGTTCGTGATCTGAACTACAGTCAGCTCCAGGTCTTGTTTTTACCGACTGTATAGATGTCCGCCACCTTTGGCTGCAAAGGATGTAGTCAATCTGATTTCGGTGTCGACCATCTGGTGAAGTCCATGTATAAAGTCGTCTTTTAGGTTGTTGGAAGAGAGTGTTTGTTATGCACAGTGAGTTGTCTTGGCAAAATTCTATCAGCCTAGGTCCTGCTTCATTTTGTTCTCCCAGACCATGCTTGCCTGTAATTCCAGGTGTCGTCTGACTACCCACCTTAGCATTCCAGTCTCCTGTAATGAAAATAACATCTCTTTTTGGTGTATTATCTAGTAGGTGCTGCAGATCCTCATAGAACTGATCTACTTCTGCTTCTTCAGCATCTGTGGTTGGGGCGTATATTTGGATCACTGTGATGTTAAATGGCTTACCCTGAATTCGAATTGAGATCATTCTATCGTTTTTTGGATTGTATCCAAGCACTGCTTTAGCCACTTTATTATTAATTTTGAAGGCTACTCCATTTCTTCTGTGGTCCTCTTGTCCACAGTAGTAGATCTGGTGGTCATCTGATGTGAAGTGGCCCATTCCAGTCCATTTCAGTTCACTGACACCTAAAATGTCTATATTTAATCTTGACATCTCACCAATAACCACATCCAATTTGCCCTGGCTCATAGATCTTACATTCCAGGTTCCTATGGTGTGTTGATCTTCAGAACATCGGATTCGTCGTTCACCACCAGCACCGTCGGCCGCTAGCCGTCCTTTCGGCTTTGAGCTAGCTGCGTCATCACATCTGGGGCTAGTTGAACGTATCCTCTGTTCCTCCCCAGTAGCATTTTGACCATCTTCCGACCTGGGAGTCCCATCTTCCGATGGTATACCGACATATCTTTGGTTGTACTGATCCATTTAGTTTTCATGGCAAGAATACTGGGGTGGGTTGCCATTACCTTCCCCAGGGATCGTATTTAGTCTGACCTCTCTGCCACGACCTTCCCGTCTTGGGTGTCCCTTCACGGTTTAGCTCATGGTTTCATTGAGGTGCTCAAGCTCCAGCACCACGACAAGGTAACGATCTCCTTTGCTGGAGCAACTCAGGATATATTAATACAAAAAGGCAAAATTCATGCTAGGGGGATATGGTTAAAGGACTATCATGCTGTTACATACCTCCATAGGTATATTAATATTATATTAATTATATTACATTACACTGCTATATACTTCTGATTGCTCAAAAAGTTATATTGTTCAGGAGTTTGGAACAAAACCAAGTCCACTGGAGTCATGCAGTTTCCTAACTTGACTCACTGCTGTTCCATCATGTTCAGACGTACAGATCTCCTTTGAATTTAACTTTTTACTAAATTCCCTAGCATTGCTAGTATTCAATTGTGCTTGGGAATAAATTAGAAATCAGTAAGAGTTGACATACACATATTTTGACAGGTAATACCCAGTCAAAAGAAGCTGCCCTCTGTGCTAAGTTGAGTAATTATTATGTCCTCAATCAAGACATTAATTCCTTAAGTTATCAACCATGTGAATTTTTTTTTCACTTTCCTGAATTTCTCACATTTCAGTTTCATTGGATTATAGTGTTATGGGAATAGAATAAAATTTTTCCCTAAAATTTCTCCTTACCATGTACACCCATGTTATATGCCTTTACATACCGCTTTATTTATATTTATTCAACTAAAAAAGCCTCAGATCTTTGAGAATATAGGAGGAGTTCCAGTTTCTTGATCATTTTGGTTTTCTTTTCTGGACCTTTTCCAGCTCTATAATATCCGTTTTGAAATGGTGACTAAAACTTTATGCAGCATTCCACAGTTGTTTCACCATAGATTGTGAATAAAACTCTTACCCTTTACCAGATATTGACAAAATTTGTTTTTTTTTTAAATCAAATTTTATTAGGTTTTAAATTTACATAGATAAAAGTTTAAAACAGAAAGGAAAATGGAAATACAAATCAAGAAAAAAGAAAAGATAAAAAAGTGTAGTAAAGTAAAAAAGAAAAAAGATAAAGCTGAAACATAGAATTTAGTCAACTTCCGATTTGTATCTGGTCATGATATTTTAACAATTATATCTTACCTGCTAGGTCTATATAAAACATTAAAGAATATTTCTTGTCTATTACATCAATATATATATATTTTAATCTTCAAATCCCCATATAAGCTTTGTTCCTCCCGCATCTTGTAAATAGTCAGTTAATGGTTTCCACTCTTTAAGAAAATAATAATTTGGATTTTCTTTTAATAAACATGTCAGTTTATCATTCTCTGCCATATCCATTACAAAAAAATTTTTTAAGTGCTTCACATTGGCCTAATATTTTCACTGAATTATCTGTCCACCATAATGTTAAGCTATCAAGGTTTATGTACCGAAACTTTGCTCCTATTGCCATCTAGAAATGATTAGGGTTGAAGTTGACATGGCAATAAATGCATTTAATGTATTGGTTTTCAAGAGTGTAAACAGCAGACCCAGAAGGATGTATGAGACTTTAGGTGAGGGAGAGTAGAGAAGGTGAATTTAAACTTCCCCCTTTGCCAAGTTCCCAATGAAAACTTTGTCCCATTCTTAGGTACATTTTGCTAATTTTGTGCCCATTGAAATGTCTCCTGCATATAAACATCTGTTTTGGAGATGAATCTATTTATGTAGTGTTTATGGAAAGGGGAAGAATTAAACTCTCAATTCTAGTGATCTGTCGGTGGCAGTTATTTACATTTTAAGAAACAGACACAATTGCATTTCAGTCGAGGAGAATTGCATTTATATAACTAATGTAATGGTTGCTTGGTCTTTAGCTGTCCAGGGTAAAGAGAAAAAAATGTATCTGGAATGCTCTTGGGCGAAGGCCTGTGCTTTGAAGCTGAGGTTGTAATAATTGCAAGATATGTCTTTTATTGTACTTTCTCTTAACAATAAGCCAGCATTCCATGCATATGAATATGTGGACTCCTCAGCAGCTTATTTATTTAATTAAGCAAGATTTTCTGTATTACTATAAACATCGCAGTTTCCTGAATCTCTTGTGCCTGAATGGGGCAATTTGGGCTGTATAACAGTAAGGAATAGAGACCAAAGTTCACTCATATTCTAATATTTTTAACTAGGATTTTGTCCTATAACATTTATTTTAATTATTTTCCTGTTCCTTATTTAATTTTTTTTCACTTGTTGGTTCAATTTACTAAGAAAACTTAATCTCTATCTGCTCACATTCTAAAAGTGGATCTGATTATAAATATATCAGATACAGAGGTACAGATATGAAATAAAATAATTGGCAATATCTTAGTGTAGTGTCTTCTCCCATTCTCTTATTTTAGGACACTAAACATACTGTGGAAAAAATAATCTAGAAAAAAAGTGCATAACTAGATCCCAAGAATGAGAATAAATATAAGATAGATTTTGATGACTATGGATTAATCCTCACTGTCAGAATGGGCAGGCAACCATTTCTGGAGGGCAGAAGCTGACTGTGTCACCCTGTATTAATCCCTGCTCACCATCCAAAGGATCTCAGGGTGCATTTTTCTGCTCTACTTCCACAATATATTGCCTCAAGTGATATTCTTTGTTTTGGATTACACCAGTGCTTTCCAAACTGCCGCCGTTGGCGACACAGGCGGCGTGCACGGCGGCGGCGCAGGGGGGCGCACAGCGGTGGCGTGAATGATGGCGGTGGCAGCGGCGGCCTCGCTAAAACGCGGAAGCGCTGATGGTGCGCCGCTGCCACCGCCATGCACACCCCCGCCGCCGCTTCACGACACACTAAGCTGTGTGTTGTGACACACTAAAGTGTCGCGACACAGATTACACACGTCAGTTTTTTGCAGTCTAAATCCAGTAGTTAATTGGCTGTTTTGCAGAGGCATGTAGGTGCATTTTGGTTCACACATACACCAACACACAAATATATAAATGCATGAAGACCAGCCCATTGGCAATTGCTTTCCTGGAGCCAAAAGGTGGGAGGGCACAGCAGCGGGGGAATTGTCCAGTTGGAGGACCTGGTGGCGGCTGTTCAGACTGAATACTTTGCAACCTGTTGTGAAAGTGTCTCAGTCAAATAGGATTTTCTCAAGCCAGTTTAGAGTCAAGTGGACATGAGGACAGGCCAGAAGCACTTTAAACAATAACTGTGGATGTGCCTTATATTTTAATGCTAATAGCAATTCTTAAAGGGACATGTATCTTGCTCATCTGATTGAATCAGTATCATTAGAGGAAAATGTCCATCATAATCATAAAGAGTAATCATGAGTAAGAACCAGCTATTAATGAAGTACTATAGTTTTTTTGGGGCGTGGTGGCTCAGCGGGTAAGATGCCAGGCTTTTCGATTGGAAGATCGCAAGTTCGGAGGTTTAAATCCCTAATCCCACGTGACGGAGTGAGCTCCCACACTAGCCCCAGCTCTTGCCAACCAATTTGAAAGCATGCAAATGCAAGTAGATGAATAGGTACCACTTCAGTGGGTAAGTAACAGCGTTCTGCGTCATGCCGGCCACATGACCGTGGAAGCATCTTCGGACAATGCTGGCTCTTCGGCTAACAGAGATGAGCACCGGCCCCTAGAGTCGGACACAACTGCACAAATGTGCGGGGGGAACCTTTACCTTTTTTATAAATAGTTTTACCATTATATTTTAATTTTTTGTACAAATACTAATGTTGAAGGAAAGAAGTGTTGTTTATTCTTCCTGGGCCAGAATAAAAGAGGGACTTGGCTATAAAATTTGTAGAAAAAAAGAACCTGTCCAAGTATTTCTTGACTTGTCTCAGTTGACACAAAATTTTAGCATTTCTTTGCCTCTAGCATTCTTCTTTGGGACTACTTTGTGTGTGTGTGCGCGTGTGTGTGTGTGTAAGATGAAGAATTTAGCATGTATGTATGAATGTATGGATCTGATTATAGATATATAAGATACAGAGGTAGAGATATGAAATAAAATAATTGGTAATTAATATCTTAGTCTAGTGTCTTCTCCCATTTTCTTTTCCCATAATCAGATGCATACTTACATTTTTTGGGATGTATTGAAGATCCTTTTTCCAAAATGCAAATATTCTAAGAAACAATCCTGTTTAAAATGTTGAATGCTTTAATCCTGACATAATTTTAAATATATAATTTGGGGCTGCAGTACATTATTCTGCCCTGACTGGACTCATTCCAAGAGGTGCAATATCTAAAAAGTTGAGTATATTTCAAAACAATGTACAGTCACCAAAGTGTATGTGTAAAGACACACACATTTAAATAGAACCTAATAATTATTATCTTACAATGAAAACTACTGGGAATTGATGAATAACCATGTTATTTATTTTGTGTGTTAAAAAGAGTCCCAAACCTGGGGCAAGATTATGCTGCTATTGCAATACCTTAAGTTCTACAGTATTTACTTCTAGATCTATGAACTATTTTTTTACCTAGTACAAAACAGATAGCCTGAGTAGGTGGCAGGACCTGGCTAACTTGTCTGAATTCAGAAGCTAAGCAGGCCAGGTTAGTGTTTGGATGGGGGACTATCAGCCTTTTAGGCTAGACTGAGAAGTAAAAAAAAATCCATTTCCATGCTGCCCCCACCCCCACCCTGCCAATCTGCATGGAGCTGTCTGTGAAATCACTAGGAGTTGAGCTTGATTTCAAGTAACACTGGTAATCTAGATTGTCTCTAAATATTGCTAGAAATAAGACCCAGGGGCTGGTGAATGCCAGTGATCTTGCCTAAACATTTATTTAGCGTGGTGAAAGGATTCTGGTATTACATATTACATCAATCAATGCATGTTAATATAATTACTTACCTGAATGAAAAGAAGTCCTGCTGAAACTCACAATTGACATATAAGGTAAGAATATGTGCGTGTTTTTTTAAAGCAGAGACTTTTGTATGTGTGTGGCTGAGTCACCTGGAATCCTTCTAAAGGTAAAGGTTCCCCCCGACAGTCACGTCCGACTCTAGGGGGCGGTGCTCATCTCTGTTTGTTAGCCGAAGAGCCAGCGTTGTCCGAAGACGCTTCCATGGTCATGTGGCCGGCATGACGCGCACAGAACGCTGTTACCATCCCACTGAAGTGGTACCTATTTATCTACTTGCATTTGCATGCTTTCAAATCCTTCTAGGTTGTAACAATACCTTCTGTGAGTTCATGGGAAAAGTTGCTTCCTGTAACTGCTTTCATCAAACTTATTCCCAGTGAGTTTCACAGATCCCAAGACAGACTGGTGTAAGAAAACCTTCTGTCTTCTCCCACACAGCCCTAGGGGAAATGATTTTATCAAAGAGTGCAAACAGAGAGCCTTCTTGTTCAACACTGATGCTGCTAGTACTTTGAATGTGGGGGTGAAAGCTCTCATAGGGCCAATATTTGTGCATGCTTCATTAGAAAGGAATATGTATGGTCCAGTAGAGCAGGGAGAAGGTCATGGGAAAAGTTATTAAATCAAACTCTAGGTTGCTAAGAATGGCTTCATGAATACAGGAGTAAAAATATAGCTTTTAGTGCATATGAAAGAGCAAAAAAAAAAAAAAAAGCCTTCAGTACCTCGTGTGTTCTTTAGGGAAAATTCCTCATGAAATACTGTATGTTTTGTGAAAGACTTATTTATCAAAAGCAAAGGAATCAGTAGGAGGAGTGGGGGATCTCCTTGTCTTTGAATGTAAGCTGCCTATGTATCTTTGTCCAATATAAGATATGCTTATTCTAGCTTAGTTTCATTCTATAAGATGATGATTGGAATAAAACCAACGGGTTTTTCACCAAAATTATTCTAATAGCTACCTTGCTCTGACTTTACCATTATAAAATGAAAGGACTTTGGAAATGAGTGATCTGTACCACCCTTGATTTTCGAGTTTTGTCTCACTATGATTTGTCTAATTACAGTGAAATTTAGATTAGTCTAAAACTGACCAATCCACACCATCCCCTGACCTCCCAGTACTGATTCCTCCCCTACCACCTGAGTAAGCACTATTTTCCCTGGTTCTCTGCAATCCACTATATCCAGACTGGTGCCTTCCCTCCTCCCATGGTATCCATGTTTTATCTGCTAAAACCGAATATGAACGGAAGTAAGCTATAGAGAGTACATCAGTAATTGAGTGTGTCAGTAATACCATAACATCTACTGAGAAAATACTAAAAGCTCTTGTACAATGATTGCATTCTACCCTTCTCAGGCAGAGATGGGCAGAAGTATGAGCAAATGAAGAAGTTCATTAATGTTATGTGTAGTAACTTTTAAATGCAACATGTGTTTTGAAACCTATCCTAGTCTTTCATGACTAACCTCAGAATGGGCAGGGGCTGGGAAGGGGAGACAGCTAGGATAACTGCATGAATGATGTGAATGAATGGTAAGGAACAGCATGAGGAAAACACTGACTGGTCCTGACATCATAGAAGGAGAAACAGAACAGAGAATTCTTAGTCATGGTTGAAGCATGATGCATATCATTATGCATATATTGTGCAAATCGGAGGTTGATAGAGCACTTTGCTCTTGATGTAACCTACCTGTGGGAAAAGGCTCTACATTTCATCATGCAATGTGAATTTTATCTTATTTTGGGAGCAAAGGTCATATTTATACATTGGTACTTTTCTTCTAGCATATCTGTCATGTTCGATTCTTAGTATTTGTATATGTGTATGTGCATATTACACATACACAAATACTAGATTTTAATTAAGAACAGGTTTCCTGTTAAAACGATTTTAATTAAGAACAGGTTTCCTGTTCTTGAGTACATAGTTATACAGAAGTCTGTAGCAGAATAAAGTCTACCAATTCAAGCACATAACTGAATTTCTCTTGGAAGTGCTAAATCAGTACCTTTAACATGTTTAAGGATTTCTGTGGTTGGCTAACATAAATTTAATCGTCAAGTAAAATGAATGTTTTTGAGATGCTTGCTTCTATTTAAATGCAAAAAGAATTCTTATGAACACTACTTTCCTGCATCTTTACTTGGAATTCCGTTCTCCTGCTTGTCTTCTTACAGTTGTCAGAGTAGCGCAGTTGGTGCAACCCAAGAGTGGTTCAGAACAAATTTGCTTCAAGTCTGTGACTTCCAATATATACAGACTTTACTGAATACAAAAATACATACAGGCAAAATACCTTTTAACCAACTATACACAGCAATCCAGCAACTCCTACAACACCCAGCCATACAGATTCCTCCCAACTGCCTTATATCCATGTAACTTCGCTAAGTCATTCAGTGGTGATTGATTCAGGTGTATGCAATTAGCTCTTCAGTTTCCTCAGAGCTAATTGTTCAGTGCTCTCAGCTGTGCTGCCTTCTTCACTGCAGTAGAATTCTTAATACAATGTCTGGGTATACCCTGACAACAGTAAGGGCCCAATTTCGCAATCTTTATACCTGTTGCAGAGTTTCTTTTTGCTGTAATGAAACTACTTTTCCATTTCATTTTTCAGACTCACCCAGCAATGCTGAAATTTCTTATACAAGCTGAAAGTGAACAACTTGTCATCAGTCTGGAGAGAAATGAGTAAGTGGTTCTAATTTGTATTCCCTGCAGCATAGTAATGCAAGTGAACAGATTACCAAGTTAAAATTGATGGGTTATATTTGTAATGTATGGAGAAGTGTGGCCCTGTCTGCTTTATAGCTTTGGAAAAATAAGCTCATATAACCATGTTTCTAAAGGTTTATTCTATTATTTAAAACCAGGTGGTAATTTGTGCACAAATCACTCATCTCTTTTGGCATTACTTTAAGCTTGTTTCACTTTCCCCCTTCAATAGGCCTGCTGGTTCACATTATGAGCGATAATCTTAGACAGGTATTACTTTGTTTTGATATCACTGCATAGTTTGGAAGGAGTGAGCCTGCCTAGGGACAATCATTAGTTGGTTTGCTATTTACTTTTTTGCAATTAAAAAACTTTTAACTCTGTCTGACCTTCTAGTAGTTGGAAGGTAGGAAAACTGAGAGAAATATAATAAATTTTACCAAACCAACTTACAATCTATAATCTTGCTCATTGCAATAATGGCAGCATAGTGATGTTAGACTTTTAGAGCCACCCATCTGTTCATCAAAGGTTAGTAAGAGAATGGTACAAGGACTTAGTCTATATTATCTTTTTTCTCTAGAATGATATGCCAACCCTGGCACAGGGACTTAGTCTATCATAATGTTTTTTCTCTAGAAGGATATACAGTACATGACCATTGACTGTGCATTTACACAATCCTTCTGGTGTGCCCCCAATCAGGAGCATTGCCTCCTTTTAGGATAGAAGAGACCAATAATTTGCTCTGGGATAAAGGAGCTGCTTAGTTGGTATCAGTCTGATACTCCCAAATGTCATTACTTAATTGACTGAATGCACTGACATTTTAAAATCTATACCTTTTATTGCTGGCATCTGAGGATATAGTTTTACTCTCTGTTTATTCCAACTGACAGACTGTGGAATCATTGGCTTTGTAAAACTGAAAATAAAGTGTATGTGATTTGCTATTTGTAACCATTGAGTCTTCCTAGACTGGGCTAAGTGTCTGCATGTTACTCTTTTATACTTTCCTGGCTCAAGCTGTGTGGCTGAATAGCCCACCTAGCCAAGACATAGTATGGACATTCATTCATTCATTCATTCATTCATTCATTTTTCCAATTTCTATCACCGCCCATCCCCCCCAAAATCTTTTCATTCACTCTCATTTTTAATCTGAATAAATTTTAATCTGAAATTTATTCAGATTAAAAATGAGAGTGAATGAACAAGATTAAACATCTCTAGAAATATTTATTGGTCTAGAACTCTGCCCCTAAATGCAAGCAGGTAAACAGAGTGGAACAGAATTTGATCTCCTCCTCCCTACTTACCAGGAACAACCAGCTCAGATATATGTACAGGGTATTCTTGAGCTACCATAAACATCAAAGAAGGAACTGCTGCCACAGCATAGCCAGTATATGAATCTCTCATTACATAAACAAAATGAGTCATATCATGAGGGTCTGGCACCTAACACTAAAATAGGAAACTAGTTACCTGAACTGATTCAAGACTGTGTCAGACGGAAGAAAATAGTTTCCTAACTCTAGTAGGAGGATGAAACGGGGGTTGCAAATTATATATCTGTTAATCTTCCCCTTGGCCCAAATACATAACAAAGGCGGAAGAGAGAGTTTTTAATATAAGAGATACTTCCATTTCTCCAGCATTTTTGGGTAGGCATCAGCTATTTCAGGAAGTAATAGGGAAACTGACATTTTTCTGCAAAAACTTCAGCACTGATATGAGCATGGGAGATAGTTTTACAGTTTTAAAACAAAAGCCACATCCTCTGCCACTTCATACATTTAAGAAGTTGAACCCCTTTATCTCCCACCGCAATTCCTATCCTCCCTCAGGAAGGCAAATGCTAGTTGGACTTTCTACAAAAGGTTATTCTACAGTGGTTTCATAAAGGAGCAAATCACCCAAATTGGCTCCCAGCAGAATCCACTGAGATTCCTTATACTGCAAGAGAGACGAGTGATGTTGCTAGGGAGTTGAAAGGCTGGGGTTTAACATTTAAAATACTCGATTTTCCTGCAAACAATAATTTCTCTTGGGAAAGATGAACCTCTGGAAACTGGCAGTGTAGCTGTCCAACATTTGCCATTATAAACTACATAAACTACGAGAGCCAGTTTGGTCTAGTGGTTAAGGTGCTGGGCTAGAAACCAGGAGTCTGTGAGTTCTAGTCCCGCCTTAGGCATGAAGGCCAGCTGGGTGACCTTGGGCCAATCGCTGTCTCTCAGCCCAACTCACCTCACAGGGTTGTTGTAGGGAAAATAGGAGGAGGAAGGAGTATTAGGTATGTTTGCCGCCTTGAGTTATTTATAAAAATAATAAAGGTGGGATAAAAATTAAATAAATAAATAAACTACGTTAATTTACTGTCCCCAATCTCAGCCACTACATCTTATGAAATGTAACATGGCCTATCTCAGAGATTTCCAAACTTTTCATGTTGGTGACACACTCTTACAGCAGGGCACCATTTCGTGACACACACTTACAGCAGGGCACAAGGCAGGCACTAGGACCTGCACGGAATCACAGCAGGTTTGGAGGCAGCAAGGTACAAGGCACACACTAGGACCTGCGCAGAATCCTGGCAGGGCAGGTTTGGAGGCAGTAAGGCACAAGGCAAGCACTAGGACCTGCGTGGAATCCTGGCAGGGCTCGGAGGCAGCAGCAGCCATGACACACCCAGACACTGCAGCCGACACACTAACGTGTCACGACACACAGTTTGGAAAGCTCTGGCCTATCTACTGTCCCTTTGTGATCAAGATGTATTTCTTCACCTTTGGTTGTTTGTCTCTACTGATACAGTATGAGGCTATCATCCGCTAGTCCCTCAGGGAGAGGCAGTTTGTTTTTAATATATCCAACGCTATTTTCAGGCTTCATCCTACATATAGACAGAATTCTCAGAAGTGCTTTTCATCATTCAGTGAATCAAATGTTTCAGCAGTACCTGATTTACAGATAGCAGTTTCATAATTTTGTACACGACATTCTGAAGATAAGAAATGGGTCCCTGGTTGATAATGCTAAGAAAGCATCCTGTGTGGGCCCAGATCTTACAGTTGACAACAGGTCAATGAAATCTGTCTTAATGGAACTATATTGTCCTCTCAATCCCCAGAACTCCTAATTCCTCTTGCAAAGGTCATGACTGACTATTGCTCAGTATTTTCTTCTTCTAAAGGTCCCTGGTGTGATGCAGTATTGCACCCTATCTTTTGTAATAAGACTGCAGCCCTAACCTTGTTAGCCCTGGTAAGCTGTACGGTATTAATTTCTCAGAAGGTATACACAAGATTATGCTAGTACATAATTAAATTATTTAGGTGAGATTTTAGCTCACTGTCATGGAATAGGGGAAATGCCAAAGTTAAAATATGAGCATTTTACTAAGGGCATATATTCAGAAAAGAACATTAAGTGGGAGAGGAAAGATCCTAAAGATGATCTGCCTGATGGCATCTCCTTAAGGTAGATTTCTCATACATGGCATCCTCAATATAATTGATTATGGGAATTGAAATCCAGCACATCCCTGGAGAGTATCAGACTGGGAAAACTGGCTTGAGTATTGGGGAGGAACAGGGAGTATATTTCAGTCTAACTATTATTTGAACTGTATTTCTAGATCTTTTTTTTTGTTTTGCAAATAAAAGTTGATTCGGAAAATACTCCATTTGTATAATTGTTGTTGTTGTTCAGTTGTTTAGTCGTGTCCAACTCTTCGTGACCTCATGGACCATAGCACACCAGGCCTTCCTGTCCTCCACTGTCTCCCAGAGTTTACTCAAATTCATGTTCATGCTATCTAACCATCTCATCCTCTGCCGTCCCCTTCTCCTTTTGCCTTCAGTCTTTCCCAGCATCAGGGTCTTTTCCAGTGAGTCCTCTCTTCGCATTAGGTGGCCAAAGTATTTGAGCTTCAGCTTCAGTCTCTGTCCTTCCAATGAGCAGCCAGGGTTGATTTCCTTTAGGATTGACTGATTTGTATAATACATGAGCTAAATCAGAAGGAAAAAAATATTTCTCCTCTAAAGTTTGATCAGTTCAGCTTGAAATAATCTTCCCCCACAGGGCCAAAATCACCTACCACAGTGCTTTGGTCCTTAAATGTGGATTGTGGACAGACTGTGCCTAAGTGCACCATACCAATTACAGTTGGTATGGCTACCAAGACACTGTAGATATAAAACAGCTAAGACTATATTTATCTGAAAAGAATAGTAATTTTCTCCTCCCAATTTATTTATATAATTGGAGGTTAATCTTACTGTCATTGATAATAGAACAGTGGCGTTAGACCCCTTTCACTGTCTGATCTCTCTCTCTGTTTACCATGTAATCTCTCTTTTATGAAAATCATCTTAAATTCAGAGTAATTTTCCTGTTGCATAAATATATGGGTTCATCATATATGTATACTCATCAGTATTCAACTACAGTTCCCCATTAAGTCCATATTCAGTAGCATACCTAGGTTTGCCTCTTGGTGAAATGCCTCTGAAAAGTAGCAGTTAAAGTAGATTCATTATTTATGAACTGATAATGTATACTCTTCCATTCTCTAATGAAGCATAAGATGATGGGTTTTTGAAGAATGCATTTTTGCATAAGAAATGTAAATTGACTCTTCAAAGATGTTGAAATAACTTAAATAAGTGTGCCTGAGGTGTGAATAGAATATGAAGACAAACACCTTTGCAGTTTCTGAGCAAATATACTGAATCAAAACACAGGCATTTAAAATCTTTGTTTATATTGACTAATCATTTTTTTAAAAGCATATTTGCAAAGTATGGAAGAAATTTGCTTGCAAAATGTTACAATTTCCGTTTTTGCTAGATAATTAAAATAAACTTCTGATACAGTTATTTATACTTGGCCAAAGTAAGTATAAATAACATTCACATTGTTCAGATGTTGCTAGACTTTAAATTCATCATTTTCCAAGTGGGTCACATTGGAGTTCATTGCATATTCCTGCTGTAGAGGATTCCAAATAAAGAGTGGCATTTCAGATTACAGCTGAGAGGAGTCTTTCACCTAAGCGAGCATGAACTGATTAACAAAACTATTCTATTACTGATTTTGAAAATACATGTTACTTTTAGGTGAAAAAGTATAGATTCCTATCTGCAGAATTTAGATTGTGATCACATTTCTTCATTTTCATCTGAATCACAATGGGATTAAATAAAGAGTCTTTGGCCTTCAGGTATTTAAAATGTGTTGGAAACACTTGCTGAACAAATGGCTATTCAAACTTTATCTATCACCAACCTGTTACAAATAATAGAATAGATTAACCTTCTCTCTACTGATCAATAGGACTATGCAAAGCATAGAATGTTGCATGAGTGAAACAGCCTTCTTGAAGCTGGAAAGTCAGTGCTTTCACGTCAGACAACCCCATTCAGGGTTGTTGTTGTTGTTGTTGTTGTTGTTGTTTCTTCTTCTTCATCATCATCATCATCATCATCCATTAAGATATACTGCCTGGAATTTATCAGCACGTATACCACAGTTTTTAGGTCATTTTCTTTCAGAAAGGGATGCATTTGGCATATCAAACAAAACTGATAAAAGGTATTCCTGGCCATTGCCTCAATCTGGGAGCCAGACATTCAAGTCTAACTGTATCCTCAAACTGCTAAAACACTATAGCTAGATTCACATATTGTAGTAAGCCATCATGTGGTTTATTTTTAGATCAGTGTAGTGTGCAAATGTGGTCTGTTCATCTGTGTGTCGACACTTAATTTAGAATTTGCAGGTCAGATACCAGAGAAAGAGAATTTATTTCTCATCTGAGAATGTATTTCTCAGATAGCAGCAGAGCTGGCCAAGGGTGCTAATTAACCTGTGGCTAGCACCTTTTAGGGAAGTGCTGTGCTGAAGAGCAGCTCAGGAAGAGATAGCTTGTTTAAGCAATCTTTCCCTTCTGCTAGGGGGAGAAATTCAGGAAGGTGAAAAGGGTAAAGGTAAAAAATACAGTTTTATTTATTTAATTTTTATCCTGCCTTTATTATTTTTATAAATAACTCAAGGCGGCAAACATACCTAATACTCCTTCCTCCTCGTATTTTCCCCACAACAACAACCCTGTGAGGTGAGTTGGGCTGAGAGAGAGTGACTGGCCCAAGGTCACCGACCTGACTTTCATGCCTAAGGCGGGACTAGAACTCACAGACTTCTGGTTTCTAGCCCAGCACCTTAACCACTAGACCAAGGGTCGGAAACTGTGGCTCGCAAGCCACATGCGGCTCTTTGGCCCCTTGAGTGTGGCTTTTCCATAAAATATCACGTGCAGGCGCGTGGACAACTTCCCCGCTGCCCTCTCTCCCCCTAGTGACTTCACAATGCTGCACAATCTAATTCCGCTTTGACCACCAGGGCCGCTTCTCCGGGAACAGCAAAAGGAGGGGGGCGCGCGCAGGAGAGGCGGCGAAAGCAAGAGGGTTCGGGTTTTGGAGAAAGCGAGGAAAGGAGAACCCGGTTCGCTGAGCTCCACCAGGCCTAATTCGGCGTTTCCCGGTTTCCAAGCACCCTTTATAACCAGGAGCCATTTACGGGGGAATCCTCAACCTCGCCTGCACTATCCCCGCACAGGTTTTCCCTCCCAACATGGTCTCACCACCCCCCATGCCGTGGCTGTTCCCAGCTGGTGCCTAAATCACCCCCCCTGCCAGGACTCCGTCGCCGTTAGCTCCACTACGCTTAAACGGTCGCCCGCCGAGCCCCCTGCACGCCCGCTTCTTCACACCTCCAAGCAGTGCAGACTCAACGCCCGACCTGACGTAGAGCAGGTGTCCTGGGAAGCCCGTCCCGCTGCACTAAGGGGGCTTGGACCCCGGGCGCAGGACTGCACCTCTTCGCCGCAGCCTGTTAGCAAGGGCCCCGGGAAGCACAGCCCTCCGCAACACGAGCCGCACAGCTCCCCGCCTTGAGAGGCCAGGCAGGTCCCGTTCTCCCCCGACCCTCCCAAAATCCAGATTCGCCCTTCCACCCGCCCCAATAAACTAGAACTACTGCACCTTTCCCCCCCCAGCAGCCCACCTTGACAGCTGAAAAAAAAAGCCACGGCATATGGGAGGACGCCACAGTCTGATGGACTAAAAAGGGAGACAGTTGTGGTTGTGTAGAGCAGTTTTCATTTCACCCCACTGGCTGCAGGGCTCTGCTGAACCTTCCCCTCTATTCAATTCAGCCCCTGCCTCGCCAACTTTGCCGGAATGCCAGCCTCAGAGCCCTTCACAGTCGCGCCCCCCAGCAATCCTATCAGGGCGGCTGGTTTTGCTTTTTTCAGTTGTGAGAAGCCTCGAGACGCTTCCACGCTCCCAATAAGCATCAGCCACCCCAGGCATACTACCTGGAACCCATCCTGCTCCCCCGCCCTGCTGGCAAGTGGCAGCCGCCAGGCCTTCCCTCTATACTCCCAAGGCTTCTTCCCCCCTTCATCTTCCCTCCATACTCCCCAAGACAGCTTTACTTTGCTTGGACTGGGGGCGTGAGCGGCTCCGGAAGAGAAGCAACTGGAGCAGTCGAGCCTCTCTTTTCCTTCTCCTTCTTCCAAACCTCCCCCGCCCCCTTCCACACGATTGGCTCCCGCCCGCAAACCCCTCCCCCTTCCACGCGATTGGCTCCCGCCCGCAAACCCCTCCCCCTTCCACGCGATTGGCTCCTGCCCGCAAACCCCGCCCCCTGGCCCTTGAGTGATGTTATAAATGTTATAAATGTCAAAATGGCTCCTGGCATAAAAAAGTTTGCCGACCCCTGCACCTAGACCAAACTGTCTTAGGCAGTCAACACAGGACAGTGGTTTTTAGAGCAGAATACCATAATTAGAAACCAGGCTTGTTGGCCTCTTGGTTGTAATTAGCAAATAGGTATTCATGGTTTGTTTGTGGTTTCCTAGCTTATTCATGGTTTGGTTTTGTTCCCTGCCTAAGCCTCTAATTAATCCACACAGGTACAAGTTGTTACAACAACAAGTAAACAAAGCCAGGAATTATTTGAACAAGTAATGTATTCATTGCAAGACTGTCTGGCATGTCTGCAAACAAAATTATTGGTTTATGTGTAAATACAGGTGATAGGATTTATTTGTAATGTGTATCCAGTTCCTGCTCAAATAGTGATAAAAGCTCTGTTACTGGAAGATATTCAAATATGGTCAATCTTTTCATGTCAAAAAAATGATCTTTTGTGAGGATGTCTTCCTAATTCCCAATATTCTGTGGCTATTTCATTTAGTCCTTTCCCTTACTTTTATGTAAACTGATATTTTTGGTTAATCTCATTGCTTTTCTTTAAATAGTGCTAAAAGAAAAGCAAAGAGATTAACCAAAAATATCAGTTTACATAGGCGGTGATAGAAGTTTGATTAATATTTATTTATTTATTTAAATAAATAAATAAATAAATAAATATTAATCAAACTTCTATCACCGCCCATCTCCCCCCACCGGAGGGACTCTGGGCGGTTTACAACAAGATAATAAAAACAAAAAACATAAAATATACATACAATATAAAAATACTAAATTATAAAACAAGATTAAAAGTAAAATGTTAGCTGGAATAACTGGAATAACCTATTTTCAGTGTCATTTAAACTGCCAAACTCTGTGAATAATTTGACATGTTTATTATCAATATCTAGAAACATAAATGAAATAATAATGAAAACAAACAACAAAAATTCTGTGGAGAAAAATAGGACCTCCCAGAAATATCTTGCTGATATAATTTATTGCTATAATATAGCCACAAAATATTATAAATTGCTGTCTCTATTGCTGACTGAGTTGTTTTTATCTGTGAACCCTAGAACTAGCAGCTGTGCCATAGTATTTCAGGGAAAGTTGACAACTGGAGTTGCCCTATAGTTAGAATAAACAGTTGTATTTTCAAAAGTTGCTGTCCACTGTTGCATCAGTGCTAATATGTGTAGAGTCAACCATTTTCAAGCATTGTATTGTTTGTGCTATTATTCTTGTCAAAATTAGTTCCGTAAGAATTCTTTTGCATACCATTTTGAATGTGTTGTATGAAAAAGATCAAAAGTTTCTCTAGTGGTGCAAGTGGCTAATGTTAGACTCTGGAGTTAATGGCATTGTTTCTCTCTTACTATCAAACTAGATAGTAATGAAATTTAACAGGTGCATTCCTCCCTCTTAAACGTAGTATTATTTACTTACTACTAATTTCCCATTCTGGCAGTGTTTGTGGGTTCTATTGCTCATTCTGAGAGGGACCACCTGAAAAACCTGTCTGGTCTGCATCACTGCATCTTCCCCAATGTATGTGCTCTCCAGATGTGTAAACTTCAACTCCCAATTTGGGAGTTAAAGTTACACATGTGAACAGCGCCTAGCATCAAGAAGGCTGGTGTAGCATATATTACATTACTTAAGAGAACGATGTCTGCATTGAACATGAAGATACCTTTGCTGTTTAAAGTAAAAGTATCCAGATGTTTAATAAAATGATTGAATTGGAAAATGTTTAAATATTTGAAAAGGAAAATATTCACAAGGTTGATATTTTTATATGTGATTTGAATATGTAATATATTCATAATGTGTATTCTTTGTATTGTATAGGTCTTTGTATGTATAGCAACTAGAGTGTTGGACCATGATTAGGGAGATTTGAATTCAATTTATCACTAAATAACTGGGGAAACTTGGTCCAGTCAATCATTGTTTTACCCTGAATATCTTGGTGAAAGGGTAGATTACAATCAGCCGCAAGTGAAAATGGGAGAGGTTGAAATAATTGGCGACAAAAGAATAACTGTGGAGAGGAAGTATCAGAATGTGTGAAATATGTTAAAGAAAACAGATATTTGGTATTGTACTTCAAGTCAAGAGCTACTGTGTTTCTTAAGAATAGTTTGGGACTGAAATATTCCAGTTTAGCAAATCCTTTTTGTAGCTTTCTTAAGCTAACGTGTCTGAGGAAGCTACAACATTTCAGAAAAGCTAAGATTTCCCTTGAAAGTGCTGGTGTACATGGAAACATTCCAATGGTATTATTTTGGTTTCCAAAATATTGGCAAATATCCAAGGAATATCTCCAGCTGGGGACAATGCTCTCTTTGTCTATGGCCATTTTCTCACTAGTGATTTATAGTGCCTTATAACATCATCCAACCACTGCTGTCCCAATATAACAATAATGAAAGCAGGCTTTATTGCTGCAACAATGGCAGAGTGATGCTATAGTATGCTATAAATCACTAGTGAGGAAATGGCCTTTGGTACATTAGTCATGTAGCCACCATTTGAATTATCCTATTCACCATTAGATCCTAATACATAAAGTCTCATTCTTACTGCAGATTCAGCTTAAAACAAGTTGGTAACTTCTATAATTAGGTATGCATTTGTGATTGACTGATCAATTGTAAAATAGGTTCATTATTTACTGGCTATTCTAAGCTGATTGCAATTAATTGTAGAAGCAATTGCAATATGTTTATTCTTTGTTCTGGTTGATAAGCATATTTGAACTGAAATTAATCACGTTTCGTAGTTATGGCTGTAACCTACTTTCTACCAGTGTAGGGACAGTTGGAAAGTTAATATTTTTAAGGGACAAATGTTCCCTGCATACTAAATAGGGGGTAATTTGTATAGATAATAAATAAACAAATATTAGTGTTTTAAATGAGTAGAATGAAAATAGTGAAAATAGAGAGTCTGTTATTTCCATCAACTTCCTAAAGGGAAAATCTATCAAGTTAGCCTGGAGAAGAAGCTGATGCTAGGGAAAGGAAGGCAAAAGGAAGAGGGGCCGACCAAGGGCAAGATGGATGGATGATATTCTGGAGGTGACGGACTTAACCATGGGGGAGCTGGGGATGGTGACGGCCGACAGGAAGCTCTGGCGTGGGCTGGTCCATGAAGTCACAAAGAGTCGGAAGCGACTGAACGAATAAACAACAATCAAGTTAGTACAATTGGAGGTATTAACACATTGCTGTGGGAATACAATAGCTGTGAAAATGTGCTGCATTTATTTTCCTAGCCTTGATGTATACTTTTATATATTATCTCAAACTTCATATGGATTAGAAATTACTGGTTGAGCCTGCTGTCTTGTTTGTGACTGTGAATAGATGGAGAAGCATTGGAAATGGATAGTTGGGAGAATAACTGATGATTGAAGATTAGCCAAAATACTCCATATATGAATTAGTTTTACTTTAGGTGAGAAAAAGCTTACTAGCTTTCCTTTGTTACTTTACAAGTTTCTCCAGTAAATTAAAGCTTTTCCCACAATGGAGGCATTCCCAACAATATGTGTGTTGACAGGAGAAAAGATCCTAGTTGATGGGCTACTTGTTGATGAAAAAAAATCCTCCCCCCCCCACAATAATCTTGTCTTACATTTCATCTAATTTATAATAACTGCAAATATCAGCAAATGGTTGAAATATAGGTCAAACAGTCGTTGGGCAGTATCTTTACTTGGACCAAACAAATAAAAACAAAAGAGAGTGCAAGTGTCTAGTTATATTATGTAACATTTCAGATTTGATCTCCAAAGGGTAGTTTAGAGTGTGTGAGAGTATGAACATAGCACCAGCCTACCATATCGTAATCCTGGGAAAAGAGCCAATTGCTTTAAGTTATCGCAGATAGATACTACATTCCGGCTTCTGCATGCTCTTAAGCACCTTTTGAAGATCAAACCTGAAGCACTGCATAGCTCTACTACCTGTGTGTTAGCATTTTGGGGGTGTACCATCAGGGTTAGGGTCATCTAGAGAACTATTCTTTTGGTCTCATATTTTTCACTCATTTTTATTACTATATGATTATTGCTTCCTTAAACTAAAATTCTCCTGTGCTGGTGAAGGAAGCAATGAACTGAGCCAAAAAGAATTTGCTCTTTTCCTTCTCAGTGCTAAATGCAAGATTAACATAAATCCAGAGCTAATGTAACATAATCATTTATGAAGATAAACTGAAAAAATGAAAATTCAACTACCCCTGAGAAAAGGCAGGATATTGATGATGATGGTGACGATGACGACCATTATTATATAGGTCACAAGCAAATTGTGGTACATCTTATAGCATATAGGAAAACATTTCAATCTTGGGCTAGCATCTTTTGAACAAAATAGGCCAGGCAATTCTATAGTCCCAACAGTCGGGCTCTCTCATTTCAGAAGCCCAACAGTAAAATTGACAAAGGAAATATGATACTGAAAATTAGGTAAGAGAGAGGTGAAGCACTAGGGATTCAGGCCACATGTTAACTTAACCCTAATTGTGAGACTTACGGAATCCCTTTTGATAAACTGGCGGTACAAGAAAACTGCCCTGCTGCATCTAAAATTTTGTTGTTTATTTGTTCAGTCGCTTCCGACTCTTCATGACTTCATGGACCAGCCCACGCCAGAGCTTCCTGTCGGCTGTCACCATCCCCAGCTCCCCCACAGTTGAGTCCGTCACCTCCAGAATATCATCCATCCATCTTGCCCTTGGTCGGCCCCTCTTCCTTTTGCCTTCCACTTTCCCTAGCATCAGCTTCTTCTCCAGGGTATCCTGTCTTCTCATTATGTGGCCAAAGTACTTCAGTTTTGCCTTTAATATCATTCCCTCAAGTGAGCAGTCTGGCTTTATTTCCTGGAGTATGGACTGGTTTGATCTTCTTGCAGTCCAAGGCACTCTCAGAATTTTCCTCCAACACCACAGTTCAAAAGCATCTATCTTCCTTCGCTCAGCCTTCCTTATGGTCCAGCTCTCACAGCCATAGGTTACTACAGGGAATACCATTGCTTTAACTATGCGGACCTTTGTTGTCAGTGTGATGTCTCTGCTCTTAACTATTTTATCAAGATTTGCCATTGCTCTCCTCCCAAGAAGTAGACGTCTTCTGATTTCCTGGCTGCAGTCAGCGTCTGCAGTAATCTTTGCGCCTAGAAATACAAAGTCTGTCACTGCCTCCACTTTTTCTCCCTCTATTTGCCAGTTATCAATCAAGCTGGTTGCCATAATCTTGGTTTTTTTGAGGTTTAACTGCAACCCAGCTTTTGCACTTTCTTCTTTCACCTTTGTCATAAGGCTCCTCAGCTCCTCCTTGCTTTCAGCCATCTAAAATAGGCTTAGCATAATTTAACACAACAGAAAAACCAGAGGTGTGAATCACTGCTGAAATGACAAGCATGTGAAATCTTCAAATATGACTAGACATATTATATGGGAATGTGAATAATCAGTTCTGCATCTTTTTCATCTTATACAGGATGCTTTTTCTTTTCTATTTAATGAAGATTGTGCCAACATAAATATTGAAGAACATACCCAAGATGCTGTGAAGAATTATCAGATTTCTCATTTGGATACTCTTGACTTGCTTTTGTGGATTTCTGGCAGTCATATAATTATTTCATATTGCATGTTACAATTTGGAGCCATCAGTCATGGTGTTGCAAGCTTCTGAGATGTAATTTTCATTATTGGTATTGTGAGTTGTTTGTGTATGTGTGTTTGTGTTTGTGTACAAGAGAGGAGGATCAGGTACTGTAGATGTTCATGAACAATCCAGTTAATTTGGTTCAGTCAGATAATACCGAAAAGCTATGAAAGCAAATATACATCAAAGAATAGGCAAGCCCTTTGTTAACTTTCCCCAATTTGGTGTCTTCCAATGTGTGAGGATTTCAGCTTCCAGAATTCTCAGCCAGCAAATCCAGTGGGGATCACAAGTTGGTGGGAAATTCTGGGTATTCATAGTCCCAGCACATCTGGAGGGTATCATATGGGCAAAGCTGTCATATTATTTTAAATGTTAGTTTAAATGTGACTATACCAGTCACCTCCAAACTGTGTGTGTCAGATTTATATAGAAAGGAGGCAGGGATGGGAGTGGTGAATTTCACCACTCAGTAACATACTTCCTTGCTGTTTGTATCATAAATTCCTTTCCCAAACAGCTGTATTCTGTTATCTGAACTTGGTCTGTTCCTGAGGGCTGGGTTATAGGAAAGGTTCCACATTCTCACATGCCTTATCCCCGTGGCTCTTTAAAGGAATGATTCCTGTTTGTTTATGCTGGGTCAGGACCACCCAAATTAAAAGAAATGACCCTGCTGTTGTCATATAATTTGCCCCTAAATTATGTTAAAGCCAGGTACGTGCTGGTAAGCAGAGAAGAAAATGCCCAAATGTAGAAGTGTCTCTCCTTTACAAGACAGTTACTATGTCTAAAAGGGATTTTCATTCAGCCACAATTTTGTTTCAAAATGCTGTAACACAGGAAGTGATGTGATTGCTTTTCTTTCTTTTAAAAAATCATGCAAGCTCATATTTTTCAGGAAATTAACTGACTATAATGCTTTCTAAAGCCTTGGATTTCTATTTCATGCTTATATTGTGATAGAACCTTATAGTACCAAATGGATTTCCTCACTCTGTGAGTCCAAATACTTGACAGTTTCCCCATAATGGCTCTAAATCAGCAAAGAGATTTGTAAATATATTTTCAAAAGCGGAGTTGAACCTGCCCTCATTAATTATCTGCTGGATATTTTCAGTTTGATTCATTGTCCCTGGGGCCCAATTTTGTTGAGTAAGATAGATGACAGTATGTTCTTCTAAAATTTCTCTCCTTTTCCATACAATCTTTTGGCATATGTTCAGGACTTTTTTAAAAAAAACATTTAAACAAAACGTTTTGCCTCGTCTATAGGCTTTGTAGAAGAGACTGAATCATACTGCCTGGACAACACATTTGGTAGAGAGAGATTCCAACTTCTTAATTGCCTTGTTCTATGGTGAGTGTTGTCCTTGAAATGTAAAAGGCCATATAAATAAGCTCCACCTGCTTTTAAGAAGGATCCTCCAAAAGTCCGGTTATCCTTCAGAAACAAATACTCTTATTTGTCCATGAATATATGATACAGTATATAGTGAAAGGTTAGCATATCCTCTAGAAAGAAAACAAAGTACATATTAAGTGACAATTTCCTTTGTTAGAGTAGTAAGAAAAATAATCAACCTACTTTCACACAGGTGTTTTGTTTTTTCCACTCTCTTATTAGAAAATGTAACTCTGAAAACCTATTACATGAAACAGAGTTAAACTGTTTGCTGATAACAATCTTGAAGTTGAGACGGGCTTAATTATTTTCTCTATGTGGAATATTGTACTATTGTAACTCTGTGCTTTTGTGCTTTCCTTTTTTCTTTGATCCTGTCTGCCTCTGTATGTTTCAATTGTGGTTTGTTTTCTTTCTTTCTTTCTTTCTTTCTTTCTTTCTTTCTTTCTTTCTTTCTTTCTTTCTTTCTTTCTTTCTTTCTTTCTTTCTTTCTCCAGAGCAACCAGAATATGGCAATTCTATAAGCCTTGTGTTGTTTGTCCTCTAAGGTACTGTATATGTTTGTGTGAGTGAATGAGAGAGAACGAGAAACCTTAACTGAGTATTTGTAGCAATTTATTTTCTTTGGTAGAGCTCTCTCCCATTTTCAGAGATGTCTGCAGGTCAAAAAGTCAAAATGGCAGCCACAACAGTGTGATTGAAGCTCTGCCTGTTTCTCTCTTGTGCACAAAAAACACTATTGTGGTTGCCATCTTGACTTTTTTGACAATACCTTACTGGCACCACTACTTCTCCCTCTCCCCTAATTGCCATAACATGTCAAAGTCTTTTCATTTCAGTAGTTATCAAAATTGCACATTTATTGAGGATATTATTTGGATTTGTAATTGCTTATTTCTTAGATTCTAACTTGATGTACATAGTGTTTCATTTGATGTAAGCAGGGTTTGGTCTGCCTTAAAATGAGTCAAATACACGCTCTGGAACACAAGCTTTGCATTAAAAAATCTAGAATAAAACTAAGTGTAACTCATGCTTGAGATGCTTTACTAGAATACCAAATGAACACCTTATCAGTAGGTAATTTAAACAGATCTGTGTTCCTTTACTCACACCATCCATTATGCCTTGGACAGCATGGATTAGCTGATGTGTACATAAAGAAAATAGGGAGCTAATAGCCCCTCTAGTATGGAGAGTGCATGCTAAAAAAATATGGTCTGACCCAGCAAAATTAAGTTAACTGGAATGAATCTTCATCATGAATCATTAGAAGAGTTGACACTTTGGCTACAAGATGAAAAATCTTGATGAAGGCCAGTTGTAAAAGCACAACCTGGTGTTTAATAAATGGATCATGATGACTCGTGACTTTAGTAGATGCTTTTTTGTTGTTGTTGCAAATGTCAGGCTTAGTGAAACAACATTTCTTGTACTGGGAGTCCCCTTTCCCCTCTGACAGAGGTTGTCTTTGAAGAGGTACTTTGAAAATCATTGGCAGCCACTACTAATAACATACCACTGCTGAAAATGTATTCCACATACTTCCTTTTGTATTAAGAAATTATCATTATTTTTACAACTGTGTAATCAAGTCAGGAGTTTTAGTGTTTCGGTATCATTTATATTGCAATGTGATCAACATTTTGTATGTTTTCCAACTGAGCAAACTGCATCTGCTTACATTCCAAAGATATAGTAATGTGTTTGTTGCAGCAAAAACAGCAGAGGCCATGATACCTTCAAAGGCTAAGAGATTTATTGTAACATAAGCATTCATGTACTACAGTCTACTTCCTCACAGCATAGTCCGCACTTTGTAAGCACACAAATAGAGAGGCCCATAATATTTCCCTGCAGAGATCAAATGTACAGTATATAAAATAAATATACTGACCCATTCAAACAGTAACTGGAACTGTTATCTTCCTAGCTATGCTAACATAACAGCTGTAGAACCTGTGTTTCCAATTAAGTTTGAATTAAAGAAAATTGCATTTTCAAACAATGTATATGTCGGCAATTTCACACTCAGCTTCATTTTTCTCAACATTTTTTCCACTACTCTTAATGTTCATTTTTATTTTGAGATGGGCAAACCTTTTCGTGGAATTCTTATTTATTTCAAATGGCTATCTTATTATTCTAATCGTTGAGATCAGTATTCATAAAACGATAGAAGTAAAGCCAATGCAGGCAGTCTTTGACTTACTACCATTCCTGCAGCGACTGTTCGAAGTTACGACGGTGCTGAACGAAGGGACTTACGACCGATCCCTGAAGTTACAGCCATTGTAGCACCCCCACGGTCATGTGGTCAAAATTCAGGCGCTTGGCAGCCTGCCTGCACTTACAACTGCAGGGGCACTTCAACTCCCCCCCCCGCCTATCCCCCCCGCATCAATGCCTTTTTGGCCCCCTGCACCCTACGGCCTCTGCCGCCCTAGCTGACCTTCACCATCTTCCTGCTCCTGCTGCTGATCAAGCATGCCCAGCCTGGCCCTTTGCGAGGCAGCTGCTGGCCACACGAGGCTTTCTTCCCAAGGTCACACACACTGGTTTCCATGCGAGACCTGGGGAAGATGGCTTCATGTGGCCAGCAGTTGCCTTGCAAAGAGCCAGGCCAGGAATGCCTCAGCAGCGGGAGCAAGAAGACAGTGAAGGTCACCTGGGGTGGCAGAGTGCAGGGCAACAGGGGCCTTGGAGTGCAGGGTGGCGAGGGTGACTGTGGCTGGGACCGCTTGCAGCCCCAGAGCCGCGGCACGCCAAGAAGCCCCTGAGATGCAGCATATTCTTTCCCTGGCCTTCCTGAGCTCGTGCTGCACTGCAGCACTTACTCCACCCACTCATGCATGGCCTGCGCCAGCCCTCCCAGGCCTCCCCCACCCCCGATGGCACCCCGGTGCTCCTTACCTGGGACTCCCGCCTCTTCCCGCTTAATGACCTGTGTGTCTTGGGGTTAGGACGGCAACCAGGACTGCAGCTTGAAGAATAGTGGTGTTACATGGGGATATCAAGGTACACCCATAACGTACCACACCATTGCATTCTGGACCAATTGTAGCTTCTGGAGGTCTTCTAGGACAGTCCCATGTGGAGTACATTGCAGAAGTCCAACAATACGTGACTGATTTCAGGGGCCTCCCAGTCTGTGGGGAGGAGTTGCAATTGGCACACAAGATGATGGATGCTTATCCGTTCTGTGTTTCCATTGCCAACTATGCCAGTGTAGAGTGCTTTAAAAAAGCAATTAAAATACTTAACAGAAACTTGTGATTAGTAACCCAAATGTGTCTTGTTTGAATTGGAGCTTATACAGTTCTATTATTTCAAATTATACCTGGATTTCTTCCTATAGAACACTCAAGGTGGCTGGATTGTCTTTATTGACAGTCTTTTTTAAAATAATTAAGGTAGTGATATTTATAAGGATGAGATTACCACTGAAGTCCAGTATAGCAGCACTGTTATCTACAGTGAACTGCAAGTGTATCAATGCTTGATCAGTTTTAGTTGGAAATTATAAGGTGACAACTTGAATTCCTCAGTGTCTATTGAAAAGTTAGTTACATTGAGCTTTATTCCCAAGTAATTATGTACAGCATTCCAAGCTTAGTCTTCTCAGTTATCCTGGATGAATGTTTTTGAAACCGTATAAAAATAATGAGGCAATAATGAATAAGCAAAGGGTGGACATCAGTGACAGTTAGGAAATAGTTTCTTGAGGAGGCAGCATAAAGAACAGTGGCTTGCTGGAGACTGAGGATGTTTGATGCTGTTGAAGAAAAGCGTTTGGCTCCTAATGCTATAGGGTTTAGACATTTTGTTTTCCATCCTCTCAAAAAAACAGACTGCTATCATCTCTTGCATCTTATCCCAATTTAGCAATTTTATAAGCTAGATTCTTAATTTTAAATTTAAAAATCAAACTCATAATTTTATTTAGCTAACATAATGAGTTTAAGATTAAGTGGTTCCTGGTAGGCCTATTTAAATCAATTTTGCTCTTCATTACGTACTAGTCTGTCTCATACTACATAACAGAAATGGTTTTGAATACAAAATATAAAAAGGAATAGTTTGGAGGAATTCACTAAAGCAGAGCTTTCCAAACTTTTCATGTTGGTGACACACTTTTTAGACATGCATCACTTTGCGACACACTCTTACAGCAAGGCATCATTTCGCGACACACTCTTACAGCAGGGCACAAGGCAGGCACTAGGACCTGCGTGGAATCCTGGCAGGGCTCGGAGGCAGCAGCAGCCGCGACACACCCAGACACTGCAGCCGACACACTAACGTGTCCCGACACACAGTTTAGAAAGCTATGCACTAAAGTCTGGAAGAAATTATGTGAAACACCTCTGAAATGCTCATTTTGTGCTTGCTAGTTTTATTTTAATTGGAAAAGCATGATCTCATTCAGGTGTTCTCTGAGAGAGCATGGAATCCAACTATTTACTGTTTATTAAAACACAGCCCTTGCCAAATTACATTGCAATCATGTACCCGTAAACTCTGATATGACTACATAAACACTTGGCTTGGCAAGTGGTGGTTTGAAGTTTTCCTGAGTCAAAGGTTCAAGAAAACATTGATGTATAGGATCAACAGCTGACATTCTTTCATTAAGTGTGCCAGTTCCAGAGTACTACCATAGACTATGTAGAAAACATTCCTTAGAATGGATTTTCACCATATTTTATGTTATATATGTATAAAGGTAAAGGTTCCCCCCGCACATTTGTGCAGTCGTGTCCGACTCTAGGGGCCGGTGCTCATCTCCGTTTGTTAGCCGAAGAGCCAGCGTTGTCCGAAGACGCTTCCACGGTCATGTGGCCGCATGATGCACACGGAACACTGTTACCTACCCACCGAAGTGGTACCTATTCATCTACTTGCATTTTCATGCTTTCGAATTGCTAGGTTGGCAAGAGCTGGGGCTAGTGCGGGAGCTCACTCTGTCATGAGGGGCTAGGGGTTTGAACCTCCGAACTTGCGATCTTCCAATCGACAAGCCTGGTGTCTTACCCGCTGAGCCGCCACACCCCTTCATATATGTATACTTGATACTATATATGTATACATACTATATGTATACTTGAGGTCAAAATATACAAATGCTACATCACTGTGAATGATATGCAGGCACATCTTTTGAATATGTAAAACAGATATGTCATCATACAGACATGAGCTCTTCAGAGTTTTAAATCAAATTCCTACATGCCACAATCCATTTTGTTCAGTATTCCTTTGTATGAGCAATGAGGTGGGAATTCATGGCACATTAAAAAACAGAAGAACTTACCCAAACAAGGATTCAGACTGACTAATTTTGATTTCATATTTTTATGTATACTATAGCAGTGTACTACATGGAACTATAAATAACAGTACTGAAGACTTTACACATATTAAGCACTGGCAGGGCAAACTACTGTATACATATAAACAGAGAGCAAACCCCACTCCTTCTAGCACTGAAGATGGTGCCTAGTCAGGCAATGAAACGTCTGCAAGAAAACAACCAAGTTCAGAGAGCACCAAGAACTCCACAACTAGGTGAGTCTCTAGGATCCCAATTTCATGTTTGGCTAGCTTTCTCTCTAGAGTACCCATTTTCTCAAAAAAATATACAAAATACTAGACTTAACTCACCAAGAGCCATTTTTAAAAAGCCGTTAGTGGATTTGTATTAAAAGGTGGTTTGAAGTTTGACCTTTATTCTTGAATGTATCTGGTAAAAACTCAGAGAAGCACATGTGAAATATGGTTGAATAACAGTATGGGTTCAACTTGACAAAGAGCAATAAATCTCAGCATAAAAAGTAAAACATAGGTACAGCCACAAAGATTTCTTTCAATTTAAACTTTCAGGCTTCCTCCCTAGATTTAAGGATGTTAGTAAACATCTGTGTCCTTTGACCTCCAAAGGCCAAGGGAGCAGCAGTAAGTTGGATCCCTCTGTTTGCACCATCAGGATGTAAACAGTGTTGACATTTGGAAAAAGTGGGAGTATGGACATAGAAACTCATCAGTAGGTGACACAGAAAGCTCCAATAATTTATCCAAAACTATAATGTTTAATATTTAATTTGACCAATAAGAACTGCAAAATATGACCATTATAATGACATTTATAAGTCCCTTTCTGCTTTCCTGGAGTCTTGACTGTCAGAGTATCTGATTCCCAAAGGAGACCAAGTGCTGTAACACTCTCCCACTGAATTTGAGAGGAGTGTCTCTCTTCCTGAGATGAAGAAAGGGGTTAGTTGTTTTTTCCATGGCAAAAAAGCTCTGTTTCCAGTGTGTTTAAAATAGTGAATAAAAAAATTAATGGTCTTGGACTAGTTAGGATATTCTAAAAAAACCCTCCTAAGACAATATTTCAGTTTTATGGTAGATATCCAAACTCCAGAGACTCTTAGATGGTGCAGTTAGTTCACATAGAATACAAATGAATCTCCTACTTTGTCTACTTTTATTGTGTTTGTTTCATCAGATGACAGGGCAATTTCTACTAAAAAAAAGCTTGGTGAGGCTCAAAGAAGCTGTTTCTCATTTTAATGAAAGAGTATTAGGTTATTGTTGGAAAATCCATGCCTTACTCCATTGGGTCTAGTGCTGTTGGATCAGATCAGGAAAAACATATTTAACTGCATCCACTTGAAATATTAAAAAATAGTGTTTGCTAATAAAAGGTATGCCAGCCTGGAAAATATAGATCACCAGTAACAAACAAACAAACCAAAATGAAAGCTATGTGGTGTGTTATGTGTGTAAGGTGTTGGTTTAAAAATGCTAAAATAGTTCCTCTGTCACCTTGAAATTGTGGTCTGTACCAGCTACACTTAATGTGGGACATTATCCTTGATGGATATCTGGCCATGAAAGAAGTCTGATTAACTGTCTATTCCATATTGCAACACATATATGAAAGAAAACAACAACTTCTGACACTGGCGCTATAAGGTTAGACATGAAGAGAAAAGAATGAGAAAGCATCAGCAATAAACTTCAAAATGAGGCACAGAAATAATTTGTAAGAAAAGACAGGGAAGAAATGCTGTTGTTTCACAGTTTAATCTGAAATCATGACCCTAGTATGTTTCAGTGCTGAATATACAACATAAATCTAAAAAAAATGAATTACTATCCTCTAATATATGAGGTTTGGACTTCATTAAAAAGGCTTACTTGGAAAACCATATGAGAACTCTGGGGAGCAAATCTGGGAGTGGAGTCATCCATCCATTTAGCAAGTTCTGCTGCATCAGCACATTTCCTTGGAAAGCCTCAACCAAATGACCTCATTGTTCTCTGACTTTATGTCTATCAGCAAGTGATGTTGTAATACCATTCTACTCCACTTAACAACCCTTCTAAGACTAATAAACTGTTGCAGAGCATTTGGTGCCAAGAGAGATGTTGAAACTGGACTTTGAAGTAATGGCAAATTAGAATACATTCTGCTGACCCTTCTCAGACTTTTATTTTTTTATTTTTATCCTGCCTTTATCATTTTTATAAATAACTCAAGTTGGTGAACATACCTAATACTCCTTCCTCCTCCTGTTTTCCCCACAACAACCACCCTGTGAGGTGAGTTGGACTGAGAGAGAGCGACTGGCCCAAGGTCACCCAGCTGGCTTTCATGCCTAAGGCGGGACTAGAACTCTCAGTCTCCTGGTTTCTAGCCCGGAGCCTTAACCACTAGACCAAACTGGCTCTCATTTGTTCATGTTCAGTCAGTCCACATGGAAAGACAAGGATTTATAACTTTGTTTATTAAAAGACCCAAAGAGATATGCTATATTTATAGTTGAAGTGATCTTTTTGAGGTGTACATACATTTTCAAATATTTACAGAGAATATGGATATTAATTTGTATAGATTGAAAGAAGAGCCTGCTGCTACAATGCTCCATTGTTTTTGAGCAGGCTTTAGAAACCTAAATAGGCTTTTCTGAAATATGTAGATCTCCTGATTCTGTGAAACAAATCATGAGAGAATTTGAATCAGTAGTAAAGTGGGATTTGGTTCCAGAAATGTTTCACACAATTTTGTTGTTTATTCGTTCAGTCGCTTCCGACTCTTCATGACTTCATGGACCAGCCCACGCCAGAGCTTCCTGTCGGCTGTCACCATCCCCAGCTCCCCCAAGGTCGAGTCCGTCACCTCCAGAATATCATCCATCCATCTTGCCCTTGGTCGGCCCCTCTTCCTTTTGCCTTCCACTTTCCCTAGCATCAGCTTCTTCTCCAGGGTATCCTGTCTTCTCATTATGTGGCCAAAGTACTTCCGTTTTGCCTTTAATATCATTCCCTCAAGTGAGCAGTCTGGCTTTAATGGTTACCTGCAAATCTGTTTTACCATACATCACTTTTGCTGTGGACCTATCTGCATTCTGTACTATGAATGCTGGTTTGCTCATTTCCTGCTAACTTCTTTTGAAAAAAACCAAGGTAAGCCCTTGGTTTGCCTTTTGCCTACCCAGCATTGTACCTGCTCTTGTACATATGTAGAGTTCTAGATATGGAATATTATACTTTTGTTAAAGATACTGTATGAAGAATAGCAATACAATATATGCAAGCAAATGGATTACCCAATGCATTAATCAGTGCATTTGTTATCATGAGTATGGTTGGAACAGATAGACAAAGGTGTTTCACAGGCAAAATAGGCTACAACATAGATCCTTTCTATCTCACTACAAATTAACTATTTCCATTTAGGATATCCCATGTTTTATTTGTGCCTTCTGAAAACCAAGGCTGTTTCTCTATCTGAATATTAGAGAAAATAAGTGTCTAAAATTCCTAACGCATGATAGAGGTGGAATGAAGTCCATCCTTAATTTACAGGTTGCTGTTATGCTGTTGCCTTAGAAGAGAAAATAAAACACCATCTATATTTCTGTGAATTAGTTGTATACCTGGGTTTGCTTGCATTTTTGGTGAGTCACTGTCTTTTTTTTAAATAGTAATAACTCTTCATCTTACTCTAAAATATAGAAATTGTTTTGATTTATTTTCATGATGGTTTCTGTTCTTAAAATATAGCAAAGGTAAAAATATAACTGCAAAGAGTCGCTGGGAGTCAGGCGGCATATAAATTTAATAAATAATAATAATAATTATTATTATTATTATTATTATTATTATTATTATCAACAATGTTGGAATTTATAAGCCATGTTGGAGATCTGAATTCAGCAGGAATTCTTGTGTTCCTGAGCAATGTCAACTGCTGAAAGTATATAAAGTAATTAGCAGCAGGTCCCATTTAAAAAATAAAAATGCTCAAAATATAGTTGTCTTGGATTCAAACTATGGGCTTAGCCCAGGTATCAATGAATTCTAACATACTTTCAGTATATTAGAAGCAAAGGTAGATTTATTAAGAAATATACAGTATAGGAAAGCCTCACTTTTACCTGAACTATATCTTGAAGGGGGATGCGGAGAAAGTTCCCTTGCCTCTTAAACACAAAGACGTTTCCACTGAGAAAATAGAAATCCAGTTGACATGATTCAAGCTATTTACATTTTACTGTATGCGGTAAAAGCCAATCTGGATTAAGAACTGGCATTCTCAGTGCTATCAAGAGCCTAGTTCCTGTCTTTGCTTTAGGACTGACCATATTCACTCAATGACCAAATTAGGGTGGTGACAGCTGTTTGTAACCATGCTCCACAGCATCCCATATAACAACATAGGAGTAGTTTGGTTGTAGAATGGTATTTTGTGTTGGGGATCCAGACAGGATGGAGAGACAGTTTTCAGGAACTGCTTGGACTTCATTCAAAGAGCTTGCAGAAACCTCCAAACCATTTCCCTTCCAGACCCATACTGTTTATAAATAGTCTTTCAACTTGCATACTATTAGAGCAAGAAGTGAATGGAAGTACCAGAAAAAACTAATAATGTTCAGAAGTTCACCTGTCAGAAGGGTGCAGCTGAATATGAAAAGTTCTCCCTCACTAGAATTAAAACAAAACAGGCTTGCTGCTGTCACATCTAGTGTTTTATTTTGGGTCTTCCCAAAACATGTCAAGGCAATTTTAAGATAAAGAGAAATGTGTGAGGCAAGAGCTGCTGACCTCTTCCCTCTGCAGACCTTCTTTCTCAGCTGGGTGATCTTCCAGAGATCAAGGCGATATCAGACCGTGACACTTGGTAAATTCCTTGGGCAAGGAGAGAGCTAATGGGAAAAGATGAAAAAATCCAAGGTTGGGTAAAATATGTTACCAGTCTTCCATGGAAGGGGAATCAAATGTTTGTTTCCTTCCCCACTAAAAGCTGGGAACCCACTAAAAGATGCTGCACATGATGATATTTTGCATGAGAACTTAATAAAATGCAGTTAGTGATAAAGTACAAATGCAATGATGAGACCAAGAAGGCAATGTTTGGGTGAGCATGAAGGCTGCAAACGAACCAGAAGAGCAAACTAAGAAGAGATTCAGAAAGAGATGATAATAGAGAAGGAAGCTTATTCCATATAATGCATTTTGACCACATCTAGTCTGCAGACTGCTTCTTTACAGAAATGCAATAATGGGAGAGGGCCAAACCTGAATACTCAACATCTTAGCACAGAGCTTTCCAAACTGTCTGTCGGGACACGTTAGTGTGTCAGCTGCAGTGTCTGGGTGTGTCGCGGCTGCTGCTGCCTCCAAACCTGCCCTGCCAGGATTCCGCACAGGTCCTAGTGCCTGCCTTGTGCCTTGCTGCCTCCAAACCTGCTGTGATTCTGCGCAGATCCTAGTGCGTGCCTTGTGCCCTGTTGTAAGAGTGTGTCGCGAAATGATGCATGTCTAAAAAGTGTGTCACCAACATGAAAAGTTTGGAAAGCTCTGTCTTAGCAGCTTGTTGGCACCCTTTCCTTTTTCAAACAGGCAACTATTTTTGATGCTCTGAGGTGTGAATGAAGAAGCAGAACAAAATTGTTTTCTTTAGGCTGTTTCCTGAGCCTAGATATTTATGTCTAGATATTCACTCTCTCATTCTACCACACAACAGTTCAACAGAGTAGTTCATTAGATAATAATATAGTGAATGATATGGTGTTTTGATTAATATATGTTCAGTGTTGTTTCAAAAACATCAAGTAGTTGATGCCATCTACAAAAAATGATCTTTCAATGTACTTTTAGTGCCACACCATGTTAATGACTTCTAAAGATTGTTCTATTTATTTAAGTATTTTTAAAAATGGTATGAAAACTGTTTATTCTTTGCATACTGTCAGTGATGACATTTAATTTCTCTGTCACCATTTGACTGATTTCTATACATTCTGCTTCGCTAGATCATGTTGCTAGGACAACCACTAGTCCATGTGATACATCTATTACTGGCACAGGAGATGAATTCTAGGAGGGATTGCAGTATTTATATTTAAAAGAATATGTAGAGTGGCAGAGTCCTCATTACAAATGAACATTATTAATAACCTAGTGCTCAAGAAAAGCTGCTAGAAATCTCATTTGTTTTGAGGTCAAAAGAACATATATGGTAACCTTGCTATTATTTTCTATTCATTCTTTGTGATCAGTTTATACATCATGCTCCAAGCTATATTATTTCTGATTAGTTAATTTGATTTTTCTGATTCCAACCAGAGAGCTTTCCTAGTAGTTCATTTTTTTCAGTAGTTCTCTTTCTTTTTAGATAATAAATGGTTTATATCCAAGAAATTACTCATCTTTTTATACCAGATAACAGTGAACTCATGCAGCCCACTCCTTTTGATGAGTTCATGACCCAATGTACTTTACTTGATAGATTTGTGCAAGAACATTTGCTTAGCATGCATATACAAACGCCCCTAAAATGCAGATACATTTTCTTGTGGGCACTTGAAATTCCATTGTTATTGCAAAATATGGGGTGATTTTAAAATAAGCCAAGTAGGAGATAAGTGCTGCACTCAGTAATGCTCAGATTACTAAGAATTGCTTGCTACTGATACCAGTAGAAAGAATTCAGTGAAAATAGATTGCACAAGTTAGTTTCCCTTTGCATGAAAAAGAAATATATCCACTGTTGTTTATTTGACTTGATGAAATACAGATGCAAGAAAGTGATAGAGATAGGTATGCAATCTAAGCAAAGGTGTGCTTTTTGTGAAATCTGTTTTCTTTTTTAGAATGTCATCATGAAATGGGCTGAGGTGATGAAATGTAGAAAAAAATCAAGTACTTTTGAGAAAAATATAAAATTCGTTATTATTAACAAGGAATTAATAATCTTAAACTCATAAATCTAAGTGAAGCTTTTTGGGACTTTCCAATGCTAGCCAACAAAGCTTCTACCAAAACCACCTTCAGGAAACGGTAAAAATATATTTTTAGCGAGCTGATTCTAACCACTTGCTATAGGAAGCTTTGCAGTTAGAGATGAAACTAATGAGCAATGCTTGAGGTAGAGACCTTCCATTGTTGTTGTTTATTCGTTCAGTCGCTTCCGACTCTTTGTGACTTCATGGACCAGCCCACGCCAGAGCTTCCTGTCAGCCATCACCATCCCCAGCTCCCCCATGGTTGAGTCCGTCACCTCCAGAATATCATCCATCCATCTTGCCCTTGGTCGGCCCCTCTTCCTTTTGCCTTCCACTTTCCCTAGCATCAGCTTCTCCAGGGTATCCTGTCTTCTCATTATGTGGCCAAAGTACTTCAGTTTTGCCTTTAATATCATTCCCTCAAGAGACCTTCCATACAAGGAAATAAATAAATAAAATGGTAAGGGGAGATAAAATGGGGAGGGGGATTGGTAAACAGAGGTGGGACAATTGAGGCGGACAGTATAGGCTGTTCACTCCTGACTACCCAGCCTATGGGTAAAAGGAGGAGGGCTAAAGCGTCCGGGTAAAGGGCTATAAAAGACGAGCTCTAATTGTTGCTGGGTGTGGCTCCTCCCTAGTGCGACTTGTTTTCTAGCACAGTGGAGTCCACCAGCTTTTGCAAACGCTTAAAAATAAAAACCTTTTGTTTTCATTTTGACTTGACTCATATCTGACACTTTTTTCTTTGAACATGCTGTAAGGAACTGGAAATGGAAACCGATGCACAAATAAGTGAAATATTTTCTCCATTTCCAGTATATGGAAAAGAGAAAGAAAGGGAAACTCCAGCATCCCACACTATATTTGCTCTTCTTTTAAGTTTGGCATCCTGTCACTTCAAATGCTACCACTCTAATAACCACAGCACAGTAGGTTATGGCAAACATTTTAGCCTAAATGTCTTCTGTACATTAATACTTAGTCCATGCCTAAAGCTGGTGATATTTGGTGGTTTTGTATGAGCACTGCTTGCCAGGTATACAAAGAAGTCATAAGGCTACAGCAGTGCTGGATGTAGACTTGGTGAAGCCCTACACTATATAAAGCTTGGAGGCCCCTTGTTAAAAAGTTATACCAGAAGGTCTCACAAAGGAGCATACCAAAACAGGACCTTGGGTCACCACAAAAACAATGGAAAACATGTATATGCCTTTTAATTTCATATGAAGCCATTTTAAAACTACACATGAAATTTGCTACACAAGATTTTAAAAACTACAGTACACGTAAAAGCCACATAAAACTCTAAAAGCCAGAGGAAAAAAAACTGAAATTTTCTGAGGCCCTGTGTATTGGGAGGCCCTAAGCTGTAGCTTGTTTAGCTTATGCCTAAATACGGCACTGGGCTACAGTGGTTATTAAATGAAAGTGCTTCCGTTTCATGAAAAAGGATAAGGATACAATAAATGGGTTCTTTCAAAATCCTGTCTGCTTGCATATCAATTAGTTGTTACCACCAGAAGTATTCTTTATGTCAAGAAATTCAGGCACATGGCTCAGTAACTTCCAACAATATAATTTATCCTGGTGTATTTAAATCTTTTTTTCAGTCAACTATGTTTGTTAAACAATATGTAACAGACAGATTACGTAGTACATTTCCATGGCAAAAACCAGCAATTAAAATATATACAAAAATATAATTATTGAGGGAACATTACAATTATAAATGTATAAAATTAGATTTCATTCATGCCTGCATTAAGAAGATCATAAGCACATCCAGAGGAATGTTTTAATAAAATAAGAAATCCCATGTGGAAAAGGCTAAGAGAGATTTTGCCTTTACAAGCATTTTCAGTACTCTTGAGCCAGGTTTCGTAGCAAGAGTTTCTTGGGTTCTGTAATTCTAGGGTGGATTGTCAAAAGCAGCAGCTACTCGCCTGCTGCTTGCTTTGCTACCGTTCATCTGTAGCATCATAATCTGGTAACACAAATGGCCCATAGGGTTCCAAGTTGTCCTATAAAACAAGTTGCTGACTCCGTTTGCCTCCTTTGTCTGATCAACTTGGTTGTCAGTCAGAGACAAATACATGGTCCATGGATATGTCATTGTTTTGGGCTTGTAGGCCTATATGTAAATTTGAGAGCATGTTGTAAACACTCAGACAAAATCACTGCTATGTGGAGATTGCATATTCTTCAAGTGCTTTCATGGTGGGTATGGCCAGTGACAAATCTAAAAGAAAAGCTATTGCTTCCCATCACTCTCTGCTGCCCCTATGGAACGTTCTACCACCACAACTTAATTTTGGGGAGGAGGATGTTCTGAGGAGAAAGCAGTAGTCTGCAAATGCTCCTCAGTTCTATATAGAACCTAGCAACACTCCTGGAGATAAATATGATTCTACTTTGGCACGTACTTTGCTTTGCATGCCAAGTGTTCATTTATGTAGGTATTAGTATTTTAAAAACCTTTTAACAATTTAAGTCAGAAGGAAAAGGGAGTCTGGCAGATACCATAATATAGAGTGCTGACCTGAACTGACTGCTTGCTTCTAGCCCAGCTGTTCTGATAGATTTAACACTGGTTGTCTTTTTCAGATAACTGCACAATTAATTTGGGTGCCTAAGTTGATGTTTCCCCCCAACTGCATTGTCCATCCCTGACCTGCCTTATTGGAAATTTCCTTTGCAAGTCAAGTGAATTACAGAAATCACAGCTAAAATAGTCAAAAGTGGCATGGATGAATATATACATCCTAGTATCCAGAAATCAAACAAAAATTACATTGATAAAAATACATGTTTTGGTGTAAAATAGCTCCATCTTTGGCCTTGTGTCAAGAATATCCACAAGTGACTCATTTTTGACTAAAAGGCTCTTAGCTGTATGTCTAAATATGTGCTGTGTAAGAGACATTAGTTTTATTAGGTTTAGAAAGCTATTGTTTTATAGTTGTTTAGTTGACATTTGTGAAAAGAAATTTGAAAACATACTGTATTTTGTTTAAATACCGTAATTAAATGTGTGTCGTGTTCTCTTGATTTAAATGAGAACAGAATTTAAAATGTTGAATTTATGCTGGACTGTATTTGCATTTTTGGAGTCTAGCGAGTATTTTGCATCCAATTTTAATACAGACATTAAATAAGAAAAGGGAGAGGTAGAAAAGAATGTATTTTCTTGGGGGAGAAAATATCTTGGACCTGAGCACAGTGTGGAGTCAGACATCTTGAAATAATGTGCACCATAATAATTTTCATAAGGAAGACTTTAACACATTATATACTCCTCTTTCATTGTATGATTATTGTTATTTGTTTGTTTATTTAGAAAGCAGTTTATATACCACCTATTTTAGAGACTCAGCTGCTTTCATTCACCAGACACATCAACACCCCACCCCACCCCACCTCCATGAACCACTACAATTCCCATAGAATAGCACATGTTCCTCAAGGAGTATGATTTGTTCTGAATGCAGCTGAAATGTGTACAGTTGCCAGCAGTTTAAAATACAGAATTATTGTGTTCATGGATGGAATATCTTAGACTGTTTACACATTTTGTAGATATATATAAAATATTGCTTTCAAAATGGTACCGTACTTGTTAATATAATGCAGTGGATTGTATCTAGCAGTATGGCACTAACACTTGAATAAACCCAGGCAGATAGATCAATAAATCAATAAATATAAAATAAAACTATTGTAATGGAAAAATATTAGAAGAGATAAAAAAGATAATATATTAGAATATATGTATTAGAATACAAGAACAAATGAAAGGTTTAAAATAAAATAAGAGTTAAGATATTTATATATTAAAGAAATATTAATAAAAAGAGGAATACAATAGAAATATAGTAAAAATTAAAACTAAAAGTAAGAAGCTATCTTCAAGAAAGAAACAGGAAGTCATTTTAAATTAATTGTTTCACGTGATGTGTTGTTATAAGGATTTTGTTATATAGGGTTATTTAGTTTTGAATGTATGTTTATTAAGTTTGTTATGTACTTTGTTATTCATTTTTATGTTGTTGATGTTGTTGATGTCTTTGTTTGTTTTTTTCTTTTAATAATAAAATTACTTTTAAAAAAAAATCTCTCTAGCTCATTGCTTTTATGCTACACACTTCTCAAACACATATTAGTACTCTAACTGTAAGCACTTAAGACTAAAGTGGACTTATTTTTGCCTGTTTTTGATGAAGGTGGCTACTCTGGCCTTCTTGCCATATACTGTATATCTGTGATAAGAGAAATGGAGGAGGAAGTAGTAGGAAAACATGGGGGGATTAAAAATGGAAGATTAAGCTCCCTCTTAATGTTTTACATTTGAAGCAAAATGATTGCACAATTAAAGTCTCATATTCTCCTCCTTCTCCTTTTCATTTTTTTCCTATTTATTTGCCAAAACAGCAATAAGCAATAATCTTTCCTCTTGAAATATACAAAATGATGCACAATTGCAAGTCCAGGTCCATTCTTCTCTTCAGAATCTACCATGTAAACAAGTATCATTTTTCAAGCCTGTGAACTTAGTGTAGGATGCTATCTGACATGAGAAGAGGCAAGCAGAATAAAGAGTATAAGAGCAGGTTAAAGGCTAGGAGATGAAAACTTCATCTACTTGAAAGGAAAGATTTTTGTGCCCTGGAACATTGCTCCCAGATTTGTTACATATCTTACTAACTCATTTAACACAGAGAATAACATTTAGGTTGGACAATATTGTGCTGTTGCTATGGGATAGTTTGCATGGCTAAACTACAGTGAGGCATTAGATATTGTATTATGGTTACTGTCCTCGCTGATGGATCTATGATGAATCCATAATCAAATTTCCAGTGACTGAAATATGTAAGCTATTGGTCAGTTCAACATCTTATGGGGCTTGTTTTATGGATGCTTCTGGCATGTTCAGTTTTTTTAAAAAAATTAACATTATCATTGGAACGTTATAGGTACATTTGAATATAGAAGATTTCAGTCTTCCGCAACAAGTTGAAAGAGATGCCTTTTAGCATTTTAGCCATGTGCCATAATCCATTAATAAAATGGCAATGTGGAAAAAAATACTGTTACACGCAGAAACAAAAGTCACACTGAACTCTCATTACTTACATGTTCAGACTTTCTATTACCAAGACAATCTCAAAATTTTTGACATTTGACAAAAATTGAAAAAAATAGTGTAATGCTGTTGGTCTCTCCTTGTTGCAGAAACAGTTATGATGATTAACTGGCATATTTTGTTTTGGATGTTATAGTACTAATCATACTGACTGAATTCTGGGTCAATAGGATCCTTAATTAGAAAAGTTATTTCTCATTTGCCATGTCAGAAATTCCCAAATCTTTATCTTACTTTTAACTTGGATGGGCGTTTTAGACTATGAAATTGTAATACAGAATCTAGGATTTTCCTCAAAACTGCATACGAAATAGGATGGTCAGGTTTCCTATTTTACAGAGGCCACCCCCTATTTGAAAAAGTCCTCTATTTCAAGGGTTGTCTTTTCAAAATCCAATTTTAAAGATGAGGAAGGAGAACATAGTTCTTGAAGTTGCCAACAAGTTAATACTCAAGCAGAGATCAGCTGTGGATCTGTGTCTCTATTTAAATTTCATTATTTCTAAATGTGTATCTATATATAATTTAATATGTGTAAATTTTATGCAAATCTTTGCCCTTTTTAACGTCAGTGGGGAGACTTATTCAAAAATATCCCTTTAGTATAAGAAAACACAAGCAGGGGCTTTTTTTCCCTTCTTAACTTCAGCTTACTTGCATCTTTGAATCAATGTTTCAAATGTAAGACAGTTTGGCATGGGCAAATATATGTGTACGTTGAGCAGGTACTTTTGCCAATCTTGAATATTTAACAAAATCTTTTTAGATAATCATCCTATAATAAAGGTTGGCTTGTATTAAAAAAAATAATACAGTACCTAAACCTTACTTGTTGTAAACAAGAAATAGTCAGGTGAGGCATAATTGATAAGCAGGCGTTATTCACCAACTCCTGAATCAACCCGATTTGGGATCTCCTGCTTAGTTAACTATAAATGGCGTCTTCCCCTGCTGGATTAATAATTAGCTTAGAATGAGCAATGAAGATCAGATACCACTGTTAGCAGCAATTTAAGCCAACATTTAAACAGCATTAGCAATAATTTCTTTTGCCATTATTCATGGAACACTAATCACAATAAATTGATTTTCTGCTGGTGTTATGATATACTGAAATATTTAACATGATTCTCATATATCATTCTGTGCTTTACAAATTATTTGGCTACATGCACTGTTGAGATATTAGGTGGTACAGGCTGCAGTAGTAAAGAAGCATCACATGATCTATTTCCAGCTACTTCTGATACTTATGACATCTGGTGGAATAGAAAACTTAAGGTGAGCTTCATGAGTTTGGATACTCATTTGGAGCTTGCAGATTCCACACAAGGGAAGTACTCTCACACCTATATTTTTAAAAAGGAAAGCAGCTGTATGCTACAAACGTCAGCAAAATTTTGTCAATAGAAAGAGAATGATAGAGTGATACAATGGATAGAATTTGGGCTCAGATCACCAAGATTCAGATTCATTACCCTGCTCAGCTATGAAGGCTTGAAAGAAGACTAATGGGCAGTTGTTGAGTCATTTTTATATGCTGCTGTTGCAATCTGGAATCTTATAACAGTCAACAGTCATGCACAATCCACTGAGGCACACACAGCTCTTCAATCCCCCTGTCAGGGTTCATAGTTGAATCCTGCCATTAGGAGT
Organism: Charina bottae; assembly: GCA_023362775.1. Taxonomy (NCBI): domain Eukaryota; kingdom Metazoa; phylum Chordata; class Lepidosauria; order Squamata; family Charinaidae; genus Charina; species Charina bottae. Next base: position 61,941,448 of record JALMGJ010000005.1, on the reverse strand, counting down.
AGAGAGGTAGTTAAGCGTGGGAATTGCAGGGAGGGGGGATGTGCACGGAGTGTTGTGGCTTCTGTTGGAGACTGGAGAATGCATCGTCAAGGTCAACCACCTGCAGGAGATGGAGGCTGGGAACGGGGAGTGAAAGTTCTGGACATTGACATCATCGCGTCTGCGAAATTGGCGCACAAGGGGGAGAGTTAAGTTAGCAAGGTTTGGTGGGAATCTGCATTCAGATCTTTAGGAGTGCTTCAATTTACATGTATCCTGAATAAAGTTTAATCTGCATTTCAATGAATTGTATCGAGAAGTGTTCATTAGGGCATTGAAGTTGGGGTCATTACAGAAAGTTCTGAATGCCCTTTTATGTCGATTTGTCCTGAGGCTATGATTGCAACTTCATCATGCCTTACTAGTGAGAATCGACCCTCTATCACATGACAGATAACAGCAGGATGGAGGACTTTGCCACTTGCACCCAGGCAGAGGAGTTAGAGCAACCAGGAACTTCTAGGGACATAGGAATAGTCCTGAAAGAAGAGAAAGCGGTGGCCTTTGAACTGAAAGTTGATCGGAAGAAGGGCTCCAAAAAGGGAGCTAAACAAAGAGGGATCGAGGCAGCTGAGCTCCCTGTGTTATGCCCTCCCAAAACCAGAGCGGAGTGGTCTATGGGGATCGGAGGCAGCCTAAAACCAGAGATGGGGAAGCGGGCTACCAAAACCCGAGTTACCCAGTCCCAAAGAATGGCTTCTTTGGAGGCAAAGATTTCCCATATAGATTTTGAGCTGGAAACCATTAGTAAACAAATAGGTATGATTAACCAAACCCTACAACAGCTTGTGCCAGGTCCTTCCCAAGAAGAAGGAAAAGCTCCCAAAAAGGGGGCCACTCCAACCACCACGTCGGCAGAGAGTGAAACATCGAGTGGCAGCGACGAGGAGGAAGACACATCAGAACCTGAGCTTGAGGTGAGACTTCCTTCCACGAGCGGGCTGGCCAAGGGGAGAACCTTAGCAATCAACAAGCTAAAGATGAGGTTTGATGGCTATCCTGGGAAGTTAACCTGCTTCATGACCCATGTGAGAGGGTTCATGGAAGAGTTTGAGGACTCCTTCACGAATGAGGAAGCAAAGGTACGGTACGTGTCCAGCTTCTTAGAAGGGGAGGCAGCGCAGTGGCTGGTAGCTATGCACAATACTAATGCCAAAGAACTATTAACTTTTAAAGCATTTATGTTGGCATTAAGGAAGAGATTTGAAGACACCTTATCAAAGATGTTGGCTAGAGTTGAGTTGCAGCAATTGAGCCAGGGAAACCGCACAGTGGCAGAATATGCCATGGAATTTAAAAAACTCATCAGTCGGTTACCAGACTGGGCAGAGACTTTTCAAATTGAGTATTTCCAGATGGGGTTAAAACCTGAAATTCTGGAAATGGCGGCTGGAAGGGGAGACCCGAAGACATTGGAAGAGTGGATCCAATCAGCGGGGAAGGCAGAGAGTACCCGATTACGTCTCAAATCATATAAACAACTTCAAACACCGGGGAAAAGAGCGATGGGGCCAGCGCAGCCACTGAAAAAAACCCTTGGCCAGAAAGTGTGGGAAGAAGAAAAAGAACGCCGTGCTAAAAGTGGATTGTGCTTTAAGTGTGGAAAGGAGGGCCATTGAATTAGCAATTGCCCGCAATCTACTTACATCGCGAAGAAAAAGACAGAGGTCAAAGCATCAAAACCACAGCCTCCAAAAAGAAAGGGAGCAGCCAGCGCAGTTGAAAAGCCAAGTAAAACAGAAGTGGTTAGGGGAGAGAATGACTCAACAGACGAGGAATTTTTGCCGGCGGGAAACTCCAACTGCCTGTCCTGAGATGCGCCGGCGGCCAGGCATTTGCAGATAGGCGCACGGACCCCCTGGTGAGCGGCGATTGTCCCACCATGCAAGTAAAGGTAAAGCTCGAGACTTTGGATGGGAGGGACCAAAACAGTTTATTAGCTATGTTGGACTCAGGGTGTTCTAGGTGTTTGATTCACCCTGCTATAGTGACAGATTTAAGATTGAAGCTACATAAACTCAAAGTGCCAATCATATTTTGTCAATTGGATGGGTCAGATATGAAGGGTGGACCAGTAGAATATTATACTGAAGCCCTAAAAATGACTATTGGAACACATCAAGAGACTGTGCGATTCATTGTGGCTCCTATAGCAAATCAGCCCATTGTGTTGTGGCTGAAATGGCTACGGGAATGTAACCCCCACATCGATTGGGTATCTAGAGAAATGGAGTTTGCAGATGGGTCCTACCCAGGGTTGGAAAGGGACAACGTGCAACTTGGATCTGAAGTAGCAGGCACAACTGTGGAATTTAGTAGGGAATTAGCACAAGCTGTAAATGCTCCTGGGTCATATGAGGAGGTGGAGGAAATTTTTTAAGAAATTGAGTCTGATCAGCTTCCTCCCCATTGTAAAACTGACTGTGCTATTGAACTAGACCCTGGGGCAGTGCTACCGAAACCTAAATTGTATTCCATAACCCATAAGGAATTACAGGAACTGAGAAAGTTCATTGACAAAAATCTAAAAAGGGGCTTTATTGAACCATCCACTTCGCCAATGGCCGCGCCCATTTTGTTCAGAAAGAAGAAAGATGGATCGTTGAGACTATGTACTGACTATAGAGGATTAAATGCTATTTGCATTTCCAACCAATATCCGTTGCCTTTAATGAAGGACATGTTGGCTCAATTAACCAAAGGAAAATTTTTCACCAAACTGGATTTAAGGGAAGTGTACTTTCAAGTACACATAAGGGAAGGGGATGAATGGAAAACAGCTTTCAATTGTCAATTAGGTTGTTTTCAATATCGGGTCATGCCGTTCAGGTTAAGTGGAGGGCCTGGAGTCTTCATGAGCTTAATGAGGTTCTACGTGAATTTTTATACCAAGGGGTATTGGTTTATTTAGATGATATCTTAATCTATACAGAAACCATGGAAGAGCATGTAAAATTGGTAAAAGAAGTGTTAAAACGATTGTTAGATGCCAAATTGTATGTTAAATTGTCTAAATGTGAATTTCATAAAGAGAAACTAGACTTTTTGGGGTATAGAATATCGCATCAAGGCATTGAAATGGACCCTGCTAAGGTTAAGGATGTCGTGGCATGGGAAGCCCCAAGAACAAAGAAACAATTCCAATCATTTCTCAGGTTCACAAATTTCTATCGCCAGTTCATTCCTCAATTTGCTCAAATTGCTTTACCTCTAACTGATTTATTGAAAACCAAACAGCCCAATGAGGGGGTGCTAGCAAACAAGCCACAATCAAAGTTGAAATGGACTCCGGCTTGCCAAAGTGCTTTCGAACAGCTGAAAAAACTGTTTACAGCTGAGCCTATTTTAAAACACCCTGACTCTGAGCAACCATTTGTAATTCAAACAGACATGTCAGACATGGCAGTGGGCAGTGTTTTATTACAGAAAGGCACTGATAATAAATTACGACCATGTGCCTGTAAAGCTAAAGGTTCCCCCCACACATTTGTGTAGTCGTGTCTGACTCTAGGGGCCGGTGCTCATCTCCGTTTGTTAGCCAAAGAGGCAGCGTTGTCCGAAGACGCTTCCACGGTTATGTGGCCGGCATGACGCACGTGGAACGCTGTTACCTACCCACCAAAGTGGTACCTATTAATCTACTTGCATTTGCATACTTTCGAATTGCTAGGTTGGCAAGAGCTGGGGCTAGTGTGGGAGCTCATTCCGTCACACGGGACTAGGGATTCGAACCTCCGAACTTGTAATCTTCCGATCGACAAGCCTGGCGTGTTATCCGCTGAGCCACCACGTCCCTTTGGGCCACCACGTCCCTATATCTATATATATGTGTGCCTCTATCTATCTATCTATCTATCTATCTATCTATCTATCTATCTATCATCTATCTGTGTGCCTATATCTCCCGGAAATTCACTGAAACGGAGCGACGTTGGCATGTTTGGGAGAAAGAGGCATTTGCTGTGCGTCATGCTTTAGCTACATGGAGGCATTTGTTGGAGGGCTCTCCCCACCTCTTTGAAGTGTTAACTGATCACAAAAACTTGAAAGCATTGAAAGCCCCACGTAAACTGAACCCTAAGTAAGTGAGATGGGCTGAGTTTTTTAGCAGATTCAATTTCACCTTGAAATACCTCCCTGCAGGGAAATTTTTTCTAGCAGACGCCTTATCTCGACTGCCTCAGCATGAGAGCCAAAGGGAGGAGATTGTTACCACAGTAATGTCTCCTCAACAGTTAGGGATTCACAGAACAGCATCATTTACTGGAGAAGTAATCCCTGAAAGTGAACCGGTTCAGCAAGTGGGAAAAGTTGCTGTCACTAGGCACCAGGCGAAGCTTCAACTGGTCCAGAATGCGGCAGCACGCGCAGTTATTGGTGCCCCTAGATCGGCCCATGTGACACCTCTGCTACGCCAGCTGCACTGGGTGCCAGTATGCTTCCGGGTGCAATTCAAGGTGTTGGTTTTGACCTTTAAAGCCCTACATGGCATGGGAGCAGGGTATCTGAGGGACTGCCTCATCCCCATAACTTCAAACCGTCCCACTCGATTATATAGAGAGGGCATGCTTCGGACCCCGTCGGTAAGGGAGTTTCGGTTGATGGGGTCCAGAAGGCGCGCCTTCTCGGCAGTGGCGCCTGCCCTTTGGAACATTTTGCCCCCGGAGGTGAGGCAGGCCCCATCGCTGCTCTCCTTCCGAAAGAACTTAAAGATCTGGTTTTGCCGCCTCGCGTGGGACGGGAATAGGAATAGCTCCTCATGGGTATGGTTGGTGTCTTAGAGCCCTTTTAAGATCATGTTGGTATTAGGTTGGTTAAGATCGCCCTCTTGGATTTTCTATTTAATTTATAATAATAAGTAGTTGTATATTGTATTTTTATATTTTATAATAGAATTTTAATCTTTATGTTTGTAAACCGCCCAGAGTCCCCTTTGGGGGAGATGGTGCGGTGATAGAAGTTTAATAATAATAATAATAATAATAATAATAATAATATTATACCTGAAGCTGTCAGAAAAAATATTTTACAACGTTGTCATGATGACAAAAAAGCAGGACATTTTGGGTTTGTGAAAACATTGCATCTTGTAAGAAGGCAATTCTGGTGGCCCATGTTAAGAAAAGATGTAAAACAGTATGTATTGTCTTGTCCTGTATGTGCCACCATGAAAAGGACTCCAGGCAAGCCTGTGGGATTGTTGCAGGGGGTAGCACAACCAACAGGCCCCTGGAAGCAGATTGCTATGGACTTTATCGTGGATTTGCCTGAAAGCAAAGGAAAAACTGTGATTTGGGTGGTCACTGATTTATTCTCTAAGCAAGCACATTTCATTCCATGTAAAAGTTTGCCATCTGCTGGACAATTAGCTAAATTGTTTATTCAACATATCTATCGGGCACACGGCACCCCCTTGAGGATAATTAGTGATCGCGGAAGTCAATTTACTGCAAAATTTTGGAAATCATTCTTAAAATTAATAGGTACTGAACAAGGATTAAGCTCTGCGTTCCATCCTTCTACAGATGGATCGAGTGAATGATTAAATTCTGTATTGGAACAATATTTACGATGTTATATCAGTTATCAACAGAAAGATTGGGTTGATCTGTTGCCATTTGCTGAAGTAGCTTATAATAATGCTGTGCATCAGAATACAGGGTTTTCTCCCTTTCAAATTGCTACTGGCCAGGATTTTGTCCCAATACCTGAATTACCAGATCCTTCTGGTATCGCCTAATCCAGTGTTGGCAGATGAATGGATTGCAAAGATAAGGGCCAATTGGCCAGTAATGCAGAAGACTTGGCAGAAAGCAAAGGACATTTAAAAGAAATTTTCAGATCGCAAGAGAGCTCTGGAATGGCCATTGGTCGTAGGAGAAAAGGTTTATTTGTCTACAAAACATTTACGTTCCACTCAGCCTTCTAAAAAATTGGGACCGAAGTTTGTTGGACCTTTTCCAATTATCAAAGTGATTAATCCTGTCACAGCTCAACTGGAATTACCAAAGAATCTTAGGAGAGTACATCCTGTTTTTCACATCAGTTTGCTTAAACCAGTAACTGTTTCTGAACACTGGCATCCTGAATCATTACCCCCGACACCCATCATGGTGGGGAATGAGGAGCATTTTGAGGTGAAAGAAATTTTAGACACTCGGGTTCATAGGGGGAACGTACAATACTTGATTCATTGGAAACATTTGCCTCCGGGATTCCATGAGTGGGTGGATAAAAGACATGTGCAGGCTCCTAGATTGTTGTTGAAGTTTCATGCTAAGTTTCCTGATAAGCCTGGATGATTGTTTTGTTGATGTTGGTTTTATTTCTTTTACAGATCTCAACTTATTATCCACTGTATTTTCTTCGTACTTATTGGAACCATTATATAGATGTTTGTTTTCTCTTTTTATGTATTTTGCTCTGTTTTGCTTTGTATATTGCTCTTTCTTTTGGAGGGTCAGCATGTCAGGGTTCAAGCTGAATCCTGCCATTAGGATTAGAGAGGTAGTTAAGCGTGGGAATTGCAGGGGGGGATGTGCACGGAGTGTTGTGGCTTCTGTTGGAGACTGGAGAATGCATCGTCAAGGTCAACCACCTGCAGGAGATGGAGATGGAGGCTGGGAACGGGGGAGTGAAAGTTCAGGACATTGACATCGCATCTGCGAAATTGGCGCGCAAGGGGGAGAGTTAAGTTAGCAAGGTTTGGCGGGAATCCGCATTCAGATCTTTAGGAGTGCTTCAATTTACATGTATCCTGAATAAAGCTAAATCTGCATTTCAATGAATTGTATCGAGAAGTGTTTATTAGGGCCTTGAAGTTGGGGTCATTACACCCCCTTACTATCCAACAGTGCACAGGGAACAACTGTGTGAGATTGAGACTTCATGGAAAGTAGGCTTGGTCATTGGCAGATGTTATAATAAGACATACCTATTCTTACCTCCCCATTCACCTCAGTACTCCCAGGATTTTATAGAGTACTTGAATACCTCAAGATCAACACAGCACAGAGTATCTCCGTTAACCCCTTAGGTTTATTGCATATAATTTGCTTAAGCTGCACACACTTGCGCATTCATGCTCACCACATCCACTGCATACTGGCCAGGTAACGCACGGGGTGTTGGGGGAGACCGAGTACTCAGCAGATGAGAGTTGCTTGTACAAACTGGGAATCTTCCCACCTGTCTCCTGTCCAACCTTCCTTTTTATCTCATGTCAGCAGTCCTCCATCATTTCTCACCTCAGCTGTATGCTCATTGGTTCTTACTGTTGCTGGGTTAAATAAAATCTATTGCATGCCAGTTGGTTTCACTTCCTTATGTTCTGAAAGGTAAAGGTTCCCCCCACACATTTGTGCAGTTGTGCCCGACTCTAGGGGCCAGTGCTCATCTCTGTTTGTTAGCCAAAGAGCCAGCGTTGTCCAAAGACACTTCCGCGGTCATGTGACCAGCATGATGTGCGCTGAACGCTGTTACCTTCCCACCGAAGTGGTACCTATTAATCTACTTGCATTTGCATGCTTTCAAATTGCTAGATTGGCAAGAGCTGGGGCGAGTGCGGGAGCTCACTCCGTCACGCAGGGCTAGGGATTCGAACCTCCGAACTTGCGATCTTCCGATCGACAAGCCTGGCATCTTACCCGCTGAGCCACCACGTCCCCTAATCTAGCATCTAGTCTTGTCTGGTCTTATCTGATTGTGGTTTGCTCTTTTGCTTGCCTGTTCCCATGCACATATGCTTTTATCTCTCTCGGCTATATTATGCCAACATGGTGTTTTATCTATAGGACCACAAAAGTTTATTCTGGGAAAAAATGTACACTGTTTTGAAATTCTTGGAGAAAAAGAACCTTACTGTTGTTATGATTGTTATGATTGTTATTGTTTTTTCTATTATCTATGTTTATATTTATTATTTGTTTAAATTGTATAGTTTTATCTTATAAAAACATTTTAAAGAAATTGTAATAGTGAAGCAGAATCCTTCTTTTAGACTGCATTGTATATTTGAGTGCAACCATTTCACTATTTGCAATAATAGGATGCAGTGAGATATAAAGAAAAAATGAGATATATAAAGAAAACTAACATCTAGCTTCCTTAGAAGAGAGTTAAGAAAGAAAATGCATCCTTGTGTTTTTGCTGAGGATTATGTTTTAAGAAAGTAGAAAGTAACTTAAGAAGGTATAACTTCCTATGGTACAAACAAGTATGTATTTCTTTTGTTCTTCTGGTACTTATGGTTATGGGAAATGTGCAGCTTTGTGAATTATTGAATTCTCCTCAAGATGACGAGAACTTTTACATTTTTAAAGAATTATTTATTTGACAAGATAACAAATAAAGGAAAAGGGAGAGAAACTATTTATAGATATTTCTCATATCTGTATTTAGAATTCATATCCATTTTTGTCCTCCAGTTTCTGAGGATATACAATCAAGCTGTTAAGTTACTTTTTAATGTAAGTAAAACTTAAATGACTGCAGGGAGACAACAAATTGGAAGTGGATTGATAGCATACACCATCCACAAGTACGAATCCCATTTCTGTAATGTTTTTAGTTCTTTAAAAACAGAAACAAAACCTACCTTGGCTTCCAGTCCAGCCATGTTGGAAAATCAATAGTGAAAGTCAAGGAATAGAGTATGTCAGATGAAGCATGTGAATTTATTTAGCTGCAAATATAAGGATTCAAACTTTATTTTACACAGGGGATGTTACTTTTGTTCTCTGAATAGCTATAGTTCTTTTTATTGTGTGTATTCAGCTCATCCTTTGGTAACTGAAGGCTACACTTGTGGGTGAAAGACACTGAAGTAGAGGTAAAACTGCTCTGGGGATGATAGCATAAAAAGCTGAATGTATGCTTTAAAGGTATAAAAAGGATGTAAAAAGACAATAAAAGAGCTAAAAAGTAGGATCTAAGAAACTGTTTTTACCATGTCAAGCCTTGCCTTTCTAGCTTACAATTATCTACCCTGACAAGCTGTGGTTCTCCAGACTTTCAGGGAGAGGTTTTTGAAATTGTACTTGGAAATGAACATGAGACCTTTTGCATACAAAGCATATCTTCTGCCCCTGAGCTAACCTATGGCCCTTCTCAAGCAAACAGGAATTGGTTGTTCTCAATAATAATAAGGGCTTAAGTGAACATATGAACAAAAATCAAATTAACTTGTCTGTGATATGGCACGATCACAACTGTGTAATGGTAATGATAATAAAAATAAGGGAAGGAGAAGCTTCTTTGCTAATAAAGTAAGGAATCATGTGGTCATCAGCTGACACTAAACTAGCTCCCGAATCAGAAAAAAATGTCTACAGCTCTCTGAACTGCTGTTTGGAATGGCAAATCTGGAAAGTGCCAAGTTAAATTACTTCTTTTTACATTTGTTTATATTTTATGAGAGAAAGTACAAAGGAAGCATAGTTTACACAAGCTTCCAAAATGATATTTTATATGAAAATTATACAGTGTGTTGCGTGTGCTACTCTTGCAGTAAATTCTTGAAAACCATCTTCCTTCTCAAAATCATGCAATTTTACATGTGTTTGTATACATTTTTAAAATACTGTTTTTGGTAGAATTGTTTTTAAAAAGTGCACAGCCCTAGAGCTTTTTATGGGAGAATTAGTATATATACCTGACTTGCAGTGAAAATGCTTTAAAAATATCTGGTGGCAGGATGTGTGTAAGTGTGTGTGAACCTGGAATACTGCCTTCTAATACAAATAACAAAGCAACAAGACAATGCAAAATTATACTTTAGAACAGAGGAAGCTCTGGTGTGGGCTGGTCCATGAAGTCATGAAGAGTTGGAAGCGACTGAACAAATAAATAACAAAAAACACATGAAACAAATATAATAATTTTGTAACTTCTGGCCTATATTTGAGCCTGAATGTGCAGAGGTTCCCTGAGGACTGAAAAATATTTCAAGTGTTCCTCCAGGGTCAAAAAGTTGAGAAACGCTGCTTTAGAAGCTTGGTCAAAGGTTGTAGAGCAGGGGTTTCCAAAGTTTTTCCCGCAGCGACACACCAACTTGCGTTGGTGTGTCGCTGCGGGAAAACCCAGAAGTTCGGCAGCGCGCAAAAACCCGGAAGCGCTGCTGCTGCTTTCGGGTTTTGCGCGCTGCAGTTGGTGTGTCGCCGCGGGAAAACCCAGAAGCGTTGATTATGATCAGCGCTTCCGGGTTGTGTGGTGACACACCAGACTGTGTGGCGACACACTTTTGTGTCGCGACACACAGTTTGGAAAGCTCTGTTGTAGAGAAACACTGGAACTGACTTGGTGTTGTCAATGATCTAGAGCAGTGCTTCCCAAGCTTGCCAATTTCCAGGTGTGTGGATTTCAAATCCTAGAATTCCACAGTGAGATAGCCATTGATGAGAATTCTGGGAGCTAAAGTCCATACTGTACACCTGGAAGTTGCCAAGAGTGGAAAACACTGATCCAAAAATGAGTTGCTGCTTTCTCTTGTCTCCTCCTTCCTTTATGATTTAGTGTTCTCTCTCATTAGATTGTAAGCCTGAGCAAGGATTATCAATAGCTGTATAACACTTAACAATGTTTGGGACTTTGTGAAAGTTGATAATAATTTTGCCAAAAATGTTTCTAATAGGGCTATTTGGGTTTGAAGGCTGAAAGATACTTCAGAGGGAGTAATGTGGGGGCAAGCTGGTAGTACCTACTGTATCTGGAATCGAGCAGCTGCCCTTTGCAGCTGCAGTGCAATTCAAGGAAAGAAGTGTTTGGTTTGAGGAGTTGCAGAGTTGCTATGTGTGTACCCCCACAAATTTTGAAGCACCTTTTTGCCTTCAAGTTCAATGTATTGCATAGCCCTAGTTTCTAATCCTACAGCTGCTTTTACAACAGGGATCTTGAGGTGGGAAATCATTGGGAAAGATCAATGGGCTATATTAAGTGTTCCAATACCCATGGTTTTTCTACTGCATATGTCTATTTTCTGGCTGTTGTTTCCTCAACCAAACTTATTTTTAAATTTCAACACTCAGCTAGGAGGGGAAAAAATCAAAGGTGAAAGAAAGAAAATGTGTTGTGCAGGGATAATAGTGACTTTCTGTCCATTGATCCTTCCCTGCAAATCCATCTCCAGCATCCTAATTTCATACTTGTTTTCCAAGTGTGGGTACTTATGAAGCCAAAATAGCATCATCCAGACACATTAAGAAGATATATCTTCAGGTTTCAGGGGAGAGTCAAGGCTTAGAGAAGTACCAAAAACCAACACAGAAACAAAGGTGGGGGGATACTTAAGCAGTCCCCATGAGAATAGGGCTCAATGTATTGTCGAAGGCTTTCACGGCCGGAGTTCAATGGCTGTTGTGGGTCTTCCGGGCTGTGTGGCCGTGTTCTGGAAGTTGTGGTTCCTAACGTCTGGCCACAGATGCTGGTGAAACATTAGGAACCACAACTTCCAGAACACGGCCACACAGCCCGGAAGACCCACAACAGCCAAAGAATAGGGCTCGCTTAGTGGACAAGAAATGCTGACTGAGTTTTGGAAAGAGGGATGGAAAATTAGGGGGAAGGAGGTATGGAATATCTTAGAAGAAATTACAGCCCACTGGCTGGCATTCTGAACAGGAGGAACACCAGACTTTGGAAGACTCCACTTTGTAGTGTCAGATGTATGGCTGGAATTCAGTGTTCCACCTGTTATCTGAACTACAATGCGGCCTCGCTGGTTTTCCCTGTTCCTGTATATGGATTATTTAAGTTGGTAGGCATGGATGGATGGATGGATGGATGATAGATAGATTTTGAATTCATTATTTTGTATATTAAAAAATCATAATTTTCATTGGCCAAACAGTAGACATTCCATAAAGAAATTCCACTGCTATGGCTTTTAGAAAGGAAAAGGAAAAATGTCTGAAGCTTTTGAACTAAATATAATTGTTGCTGAGCTGTGGTTTCATCTATTTATTTTATATCTAAAATTACATTATTGCTTCAGTGGATTTCCCTCAAAAAAGCAAGAAATGGTAATTAAGAGTTATGGGTACACTGGAAAGAGAAAACTTACAGTACATACCTTAAATCTAAAATGGTAATTCTTTATCTGCTTCTAAGGCCTTTGTGTTAGGGTTTCTGTGTAAAAAAAATCAAATCGCTTTCTCTACTGTGTATGTTTTGTTTACTATTCGTCTGCTCTGGTTCTCAAAACAATCCACTGATAAAGCAGGTGCTTTACCACGTGACGGTATGTTATTGTCTGTCTGAAAATAACTCCCATGGGAACCAAACCTCACATTCCCGTTGGAAAGACAATGCTTGCAACACTGCCATCTCATGGTGGTTTATAGTATGTACTCTTTAAGCTTTGTTAATCTGAAAATGTCTTGTGACCCTCTGACTGTAACATACATCCAATCAGAATGCTGAAACAAATGTATATCTCAGCTGTGAACTATGGGTCTATGCTTCTTGACTTCTTTCTGGCCATGTTGCCATGTTCCTGTATGTGATCTGTTCCTGTGTATAGCCTATACACGCCTGGCTGTGTTTGTAGGCCATGGCCTATAATCCTTCATACAGTATCTACCAATGGAACCAAGGAACCAAGGAACGAAACTCTGCTTATGGTTTGTTTTTTCCTTTTTGCAATAATGTAACTATATATGCATTTATTGCCTTATGCTACAAGTAAACACTTTTAGCCCTAAACGATGCACTCTGTTTGTTTACTCTGCGCCTGAAGCCCCATAAGCCAGCATGTAAATTTTTAAGTCTTAATTATTGTAACCCGCCCAGAGTCCCTTGTATGGGAGATGGGTGGGGAATAAATTAAATAAATAAATAAATAAATAAATAATAATAATAATAATAATAATAATAATATCCCACACTTTGGTCTGAGAGAGATGGGTCTTACAGATTGCTGCAGATACTGGGGAAAAGGAAAGTGGTTGTCTGCTTGTGCAGCAGGACTTTTGTTTCATCTCCTCCTTCAGCAGCCAGTGATTTTCCCCAAAATTTGTTATGAAGGGCTGCCCAACGCTCCAGAGCAGATTTTTGGAAGCACAGGAGAAGAAATTTATCTCCTTGTTAGACTGGTGGATTGCTAAATTTCACATTCTCTGTTCTGTTGATCTCCCATCGACATGCCACAATCAAACATTTTCATACCTTAGCAAACAATTTTAAAATGCAGGAGGCTCATATGGGGAATTATTCATCTACCCATTTTGTCTGTACATACCAGATGGCTAGCGTTTCACTGAAAGAGCCATAGTGGCACTGGAGGGAACATCTGGTCACTCCTAATGTCCTCTTCGCAGAGAAGGGTGGGGGATGGCACTTAACAGTGTGTCCAGGCTTTCAGATGAGCTTCTCTGGCTGCACTCCTATTTTTATCAAATTTTGCATTCTGACACTTCACTAGGCTGGTTTCCAAACAGTTTTTACTTATTCTGATTTGTAGTAGGGCAGAGGTTAACTCTTTGAAATGCATTTGTTGATACACAGTTTTCACATGGCATCTGCCAGCACTGACTAAATACTGTGTGAGCCAATATTTGTAAATTATATTGAAACCAGTGTGTCATAGCATCATACATATCTGCAGGGTTCTGTTCCATCACAGCCAACAGCCATGATCCAATGCCAGAGTTATTATGTAAAGAGGTGCTTGCTTTGCATTTCCAAGTTTATTATAAAATAGGATGTTTACTTGATTAATGGATATTTGAGGAGTCTTAAATCAAAACTACAAATTAGTTGCTTGCATTTTATGAAGCTGGTTAAATTGTTAGGTTCTGAGCCCAGTATAATTAATGGTTTAGATTCACCCCCAGAGGAGACTTACATTTTACAATGGAGAAATTGTTCTAGATTATCATAAAACTTAAACTATATATTCTTTCATAATTTTTAATGAATGTCATAAAGCTGTTCTCTTGCCCTAACAGTCCATGATTTTATTTCTCACACACTACTGTTTAACTCCATGTATCCATTATTTCTAATATTACTGTATATTTGACATCAGTGGTCATGAGTAGAATCACATGATTGTTGTAGCTAATATTACTAATTAAACTGTAGTGTGGGCAAATCAAGTCATGTCACTAATGCCTTCCAAGGTGAAATATGATAATGAAATTCATATATCTTTGGCGTATGATACGAGTGACTGACAGGCCAGCCTAGAACCAACAACTACATCTGGCAAAGTTGAAAAAAGTAGAAGGGCACAAGAATGGATAAGGTAGATGGGTGGGATGAAAGTAATTACAGGAGTCTTTGGAAGTGCTGCAAGACAGTGAGCATTTGTCTGTGCAAACCATCAGACTCCTAACTAATTTTGGAGGATCCATTGACAGAACAATCCTACATATGTTTACTTGGAAGAAAGTGCCTTTTTAAAAGTATATGCCTATTTAAAGAATATCCAATGCAATTCTAATCTTGACCCCTTCATTAAAAAAAGAAAAGAAAAAGAAACCAGTGCCAAACCTCTGGAGCTTGAGAATTTTATTATGCAATATTTCCCATCAAATCTGGCCACAATTCAAATGCTGTCATTCATGATTGTATTAGCCTCAAAAACAATATTTATATTAACAATATAAATTCACCAAATTTATATTCACCAAAAATGTAATCATGTATTATGTATGTGTCAGAAACTTTTTTTAAAACTGCTACAATGAGGTGAAGTAGCATTGAATTTGCATGCCAAAAATCCAGGTACAATTTTCGATCTGCTATAGAGCTGATAGTCCAACCCATATTTCAAAGTTATCCACAGTTCTTCCAGGAAGGATGGAAATGGACAAATAATAAATATAATTCTCAATGTCTCAGAATCAGAGGTTGATCATGCCAGAATATGGGTTCCCAGAAATGTCTTTTACATTTTTGGATCCTCTGCAAGTTTTCTATATTCCATAACCCCCATCCTCACCTGTACTCGTTCGGTACTCTAGTTTCTGCTTGCAAAAATTACAAAATGTTCATCTCCCATGATGTATTATTCTTGCATTTAGCCTCCAATTTTATATAGTATATACAGTAGTTTGATGCATGAACACATTGATGCCATATCTACCTCATTATAATTCCATCATGAAATTTGACACCTCCAACAATAAGATGCCCTTTCATTTCTTAAAAAGTAAGCTGTAAACTGCTAGTTATATTGCCGCTTTAAATCTCAGAAGTAGAAAAAAACAACCACTCAATAATGAACCACAAATTTTGATTTTACCCCAAAACCTATGTCAAGATTTTGTACTAGTTTGGTACTGTTTGGTTCAGCACATTCTTAGTTTTCTACTACTACCCATATGTGGGTACTCTATAAAACTTTGGCATAGATTTTACATGGAAATCAAATTTCAGGATTTATAGTGAATGGACTCTGGAGGAAGTACATCTGCAGGAAACCTATATGAGGGATGCATTTTCCTTCTGGTTGAGTAATAAACTGGATTAATCATTTTGTATCTTGTGAGGTCCTTGTGGAAAGTATGTGGAAGAAGGAGTACACCAGGTGGTTTGCTCATTCTAAAAATTAACTTCATAGGAATTGCTTTAACAATGTGCCATCTCCTTAGGCCAAACATTTTTGTATGGTATACTTCATTCTGTTATATTGTTATGCATTACTCATTTGGACCAGTCTGTTTTTAACATGCTCTGGTCAACAGGTATGTTTGTGTATATAATGCATGTACATACCCCCCCCCCCCACTTTTCTAAACAAACTCACAACAGAGACTTGGCTTGAAATTTTACAGTGGGAATTTGCAACAAACTATAGCTACAATTCTTAGTTTTATTACCCCTTGGAGCCCAAAGGAAGCCTATTTTCTAGCTCAAATTCTTAGCATCAGATTATTTTCTAGGAATGCAAAATAAGCTAAATGTGTTCCATCAAGATATGTACTGAATGTAATCGCTTTCACTGACCATATTGATTTCTGGCTGTTTTGAATCTGGACTGATAAATCCACTACAACAAACAAAATACATCCCAGACATCAGTAACAGCAAAGTGTAAGTTCAGCTTTCATTTTGCTTGTTATCCTTTTACAGGCAAATTGTTAATGATGAAAAATGAAAATTATTTGGATGGAAGGAATAGAAAAGCAATATCACATTTCTCTTGGGAATCATAACATTTTATTAGCATTTGTCTGCTCTGCTGAATGCTTTGCTGAGCTGTGTAGCATCACATTACTGAGAAAATGTAAAAAATATTTGTAAGGTGATCACATGATCATTATAGACATCATACTGTCATGTGAGACAGATGTAAATGTATTAACATGAAATTCTGATGACATATTAAGGTATATATAAGCACGCAAACACACCATTCCTTAAATCAACACTAAGATACCTAGTGTTCTCTCTTTTTTTATTTTTATTGCTTTTTAATTAATAACAAAAGAAAAAACAAAACACAAAAATAATAATAGCAACCTAGTGTTATCTTGATGTATTAAGTTCAACTCCCACATCCCTTTACTACTGGCTTGGAAAACACTGGAAGGATGCATACTCCTGGCTAAAGAGGGGCTTTTATCACCTGTCTCTCAGCCCTTGGATCGGTAACCCCAGTTGGGGGGAAGACAATCAGTTAGAGTAACAAAATCTTGTTACAGCATGCTACCTCCTTAGTTCTGGCCATACTTGATTATTGTCACCCAGTTGCCACCCTCCCCTTTCTAGTGGAGGTTATTAAAAGGGAGGTGGGGGCCCAGTTACAGAGTGCCTTAGGATAATCAGATTATCTGGACCCGTTTCAGTTGGGTTTCTGACCTGGGCGTAGGTCAAACATAGAATTAGCTGTGTTGGTGGATGATCTTTGAGCAACGTGGAATGTGCTCCTCCTAGTTCTATTAGACCTCTCAGCTACCTTCAGTACTATTGAACATTATATCCTTCTGGATTTCCTGTGAGGAGTCTTGATTGGGGGCACTGTTTTAGAGCAGTTTCACTCCTGTGTTAGTGAGCAGTTCTAGTCAGTAGCTGGGAGGGAGGAAAGATTGGCCCAGTGACTGCTCGTAGGTTCAACCTTCCTCACACTACGTTTTAATGTCTACAAGAGGCTGCTGAGAAAGTTTGGGGTGCATCATCATCAATATGTTAATGATTCCCAATTGTACTGTACATTGCCACACTGGGCTGAGCCAATGATGCTGTTGAACTCTTGTCCTGTTGTATAGAGACTGTTGGGCTCTGGATGGGAAGAAACAGGATGAAGTTGAACTCAAGCAAGACAGATGTGCTGTTTGTTCTCTGTTGGCCCAGAGTGGTCTCTTAAAGAGATACTACCTTCAAGGGAACTGGTCTGTGACTTGGAGGTCCTCCTGGAACCACTAAGAAACTTTAATTGGTACAAAACACAGCAGCCTGGTCATTAACTGGCACTAGTCACTAGAAGCATATTGAATCTACTTTGCAGGTCCTAGATCAGTGTTTCTCAACCTTGGCAACTGTAAAATGTTTGGACTTCAACTCCCAGAATTCCCCAGCCAGCCAGCCAGCCAATTCCCCATGCTAGCTGGGGAATTCTGGGAGTTGAAGTCCACACATCTTAAAGTTGCCAAGGTTGAAAAACACTGTCCTAGATTGTTTGCCAGTAGATCTTTTAGTGCAATTCAAAGTTCTGGTTTTAACTTTCACAGTCCTATATGGCTTGGAACGTAAGTACCTGCAGGGCCGCCGCCTCCAGCTAGAATCCACCCAGCCAAGCCATTCTTCTTGGGAGAAGCTGTTGGTGGTTCCCCACTTGAATGAATGGTTGGGGGAGGGGGTGGCTCAGGCCAGGAGATAATTGCTTTTCTGTAATGCCTCTAGTTTTATGGAATAGTCTTCCTCTACAAGTTAGACTTGCCTTGTCATTGATTGCTTTCCAGAAGCTGATGAAGTTCTTCGGGAAAGGTTTTGGTGATTAATTTGGTTGGCACTGTGTTACAATGTATTGTTTTTATAGGTTGGCTGTGGCTACTATTTTTGTTAACTGATTTATCTGTTTTCTGTCTGCATTGACCTGCTTTCGTTTGTAGACTACATTTACACTGCCTTCATGAGCTCCAACTTCCCCATAGCAAAGAATCTTTGAAAACAGCAGTACTTTACTTACCAGGCAGGCAGGCAGTAGCATGAAGTGATGAACAGTCCTCTTCTGCCTGTGTTCTGCTTCTGCCTAGAGTATCATCTATGTGTGAATAACACAGCATGAACTACGTGGTATATGGTCCATCTGGGATCCAGCAACATCATCACTGGCCATGTATGAAGAGGGGTTGGTCATGGAATGAGTAGTGGTGGCAGTATGTCAACTTAGTTCAGGTGATGCGATGATTAGAAAGTGCAGCATGCATCACTGAGGTGAGCTACATACATAGAAACCCATTTGGTGCCATAATGATATCAAAATGATGTTGCAAGGGTCATTATGCATATTACGTAATTGCATCATGACTGTCTCTCCCCCACCCCCAACCACCCTGCAGACATCCACAGCCACATGGATCTCTTAAGGGATGCTGAGACAGTGCGGAGGGGACCAGAGAGACATGTAGATATGAATTTAGTGCACGTCCATCAGATGATGGGATCTACTGATTCTTCCCAGTATAACTTATTCAGTGAACTGGTGCCTGAGAGAGTGCACTCATAGCACATCATTGGCCATACCTGGGTGAAGGGAATGCATAGATTATTGCCAGTGGTCTGGAAGGTAAGTAAGTCTTCAGTCCTCCTCTGGTAGCAAATTGGGAAATTCCAGCAAGGAGAGGTTCATCTTAGGAAAAATAAATTACTTTACTGTCAGCAGGTAGACATGAACTCACTGCCCTGGAGAACACCCTCTTGTTCAAGACATTGGTTGATGAGCAAGAGATGTACTGCCAGGCAACTGTTCCCAAGCCTGATCATACCTTAGTTTTGATTACCTAAAACAGAACTAGATCTATCATCATGCTTTCCTCTGGCTCACTCAGGTAGTACAGAGTGGAGGGTTACTGGCCAAGCCAATAGACTACCACTCTTTTATTCAATAACCTGCCCATCACATAGCTGTGAAAGGAGGCAGATATATTTGCCAAAGAGAAACCCGTTCAGGAACCAGCTCCCTGGTTGCTGCTGGTGGAGGTGGACCATTCACTGAACAGCCCAGCCGTCCCCTTTTGACTCGACCAGGAATGTGACTGGGAGGCTAAAAAATAAACAACATGATCAAACAACCCAATTTTAAATCTTAACACAAGTTCAGTGTAGTACTCAAAGCATCTGGAATATTTGAACTAAGTTTTGTTTCAAGGAACGTCAGAGGGATTCCTTGGAACTGGGACTCTTGCTATCTAAATCTAGCTTGAACCTGGAACTTTGTTCAGGCTGCTCTGTCCCTTCCTTTGGCCTTGAGGAAGTAAAGAAAACCTCCTGTAAGCTCCCTTCCGCTAACGTTTGCGTCTGTCCTGACTCTCCTGCCCCTCCTCCTCATGTTTTTATCAGCTGTGGGTTGAAGGGCTGTTTCATCATCCAAGCTTCCGAAGCTATTTGAGAGGTGGGGTGTTGTGGACTTTGGCTTAAAAGGAAGAAGCATGCCAGTGGCACACTGTATGAAGGAAGGTATGTTAGTCTGCAGTAGCTCAAAATCAGGAGCAGCCTGGTAGCACCTTTTCAGACTCACACTGTTTATTAAAAGGCATACGCTTTCATGAGCTACGGCATCTGGTGAAAGGAGCTGTAGCTCGCAAAAGCCTTTTAATGAAATGTGTGAGTCTGAACAGGTGCTACCAGGCTGCTCCTGATTTTGGCTGGTGGCACAGTGGTTGATGCAGTTGCCAGCAGATTATCTGCCTCCAAGCAACCACCAAAGCTGGCTGTACTTTAAGGCCCTTTTGTGCAGGAGTATTGCGTAGTGGAAGACACATTCTGTAAAGCTGGGGTAGCAGTTCCAGTAGTGGTGGGGTATAGAAGTTGTGGCACTGACAGTTTTGCTAGCTACTGCAGGGAAGGGTAACCTTCATTTTAGAAACTGTTTTCCTTTTCAGTTGCCCTGGCAACTCTGAGGCCTCAGGGAGTAGTGCAACTACCTACAGAACCTAGCCTTGCTTTTCTGTAAAGCCAGATCAGTCAGAATAAAAGTAAAATCATCCATGATTTGATTATGGATGAAGGAGCCACAAGTGGGGGAGTTAGTGTCCCAGTGGAGGCTCACCTTTTTCTACCAAGATGTTGTGGAACAGATAAGGGAAAATAGGTGAAAGGAGGGGTAACATGGCTGTGATCCATAAGAGAGAGAGGATATGTAGTAATATATCTCTTCTTACTTTCCCCGTGAGAGACCTGCCTTGTTCTACACAAAATGTTTGGTTTGGGACTTGGGGTAAATCAGGGATTCTGTTTTGTCTATCCTGTTTTACCTATCAGACTCTGTTACTGAGCTGACAGGACTAGTTTGCCGAGTTGGTGCTAAAATCATCCAAGGTTTTGGTAGTGGATGTTTTCAGTGCCTACTTTGGGACTGATTCATCTGGCATAGCCTAGGAATTTATAGTACCATGACAGAAATGGTCCTATCTCAGTCAGTCCTGAGATGCATGCTGCTTGGTCATATGTTGGATTTGGTCTTTTGTTTAAATTAGGATCAGTGGTTTGGTTCCTGAATAAAGTTGTTTTATAATTTCAACTTATCTCTGCAGGGATGTTGTGCCTTCTGCAGTGGCCTACCTTGGAAGAGTGCTGGATCAAGGGAGATTCCATGAGCTCTTGTAAGGTTTTATAGTGGTTTCTGCTGGTAATTCTTTCAGTGACCTTGTGGATGTCTGGAACAAGAGAACTCACCAGGGCGATGTACATAATTGCTTCTAAGCAGAATTTCCAATGTGCTTCAAAATCAGGGCCATGGTTAAGTAGCCAAGTAAATGACTAGGGTGCAAATGAAGGAGGATTTTTCTCTAACGATGAGGCATAGCACAGAAGCCTATGCTTTGGCAATATGCAGCAAAGAAGGACATTTTATTATGCACACATTGTATTAGCTAGTTCAATTTCAGCAGAGCATTTCCAGGCTGCTAAGGGCTTAATTCAAGCTCCTTCTATTTCAGACTTGCTCTAGGAAGCTATGCTTATTTCCAGATAAAACATTTGGTATCTGAGCTGGCCTGGGCTCCAATACAGTATTTCTGCAAAGTCAGCTAAGGGATCTTTCTTATTGGATTAAATTGGATCTGTTTCAGATTATGATTCCTGACGATATGAACAAGAAGTGTGTCTCACCATATGCTGTCTGGAATCTTGCACAAAATGGACAGACAGTTTGATGTAGTGGGGCATCAGCTGGCACCGTGAGAGTATGAGAGTATGCTCTCTCTGTCTTTTTAACTTTGTATATTTTTTATTCTCTTTTTACTTGTAAGCTTTTTAGAGTCACTTATACAGTGAGATGGGTGGCATATAAATTTAATAAATAAATAGAACCTCTAGTTTGGACTAATGCAAAACACTCTGTATTCAGCTGCCTTTGTATTGGAATCATACAAGTCCAAGCACATGATTGAAGCGCCACCGTTTCTTACTGGTGTTGCATGTGCGATGCATGGAAAAAAAGGGGCAGGGCTTCAGTTGCATAGTTGTGGGCACAATCTTCACTTTTTGACCCTCCCCCAACACCTCTGAAAGAAAACAGGTTATGCTTGTTCGTAAACAGTTGCATAGATTTCTTGTAGGTTTAAAATATAAAGTATAAACAGCTTACACTCAGTTAACCTGAGATAATGTCTTTTTGCATTAACCCTACCATTCATTAAGAAAATCAGCACAGTTATCAGAGGTCTTATTCTTTAGAGGCTTTTAGGAGTACCTTAAAGATTTGTTTTTTCACCCTGACTTTTAGTGATTTTCATGATTATACGGTGGTTTAAATATGAGTTTCTATTTTGATTTGAATTATTTTGTTTTAATTAAGTGGTTTAAATGTTAATGTAAGCTGTGTATAGAAATATAATGAATTAAAAAATAATATGCTAATTACTTTTCAAGATTGTTTCTACCTGTCCTATCTAGTTGGGCAGGATGGGCATCCTCCTGGTCAAGGAATGTCAGCTGGCGGGGCCCACAAGACAGGCCTTTTCTGTCGTAGCGCCCGCCCTCTGGAACATTCTCCGACTGGAGATTGGTTGGCCCTAACCCTGCTGGCCTTTCATAAGGCCCTAAAGAGGTGGTTTTGTGCCCAGGCCTGGGGCCCTGCATGTGTGAAGGGACCCATCTTCTGGCTGTGTTAATGAGTGTTGTGTTTTCTCAGCTGCTGTGTATTTTAATTTTTGTAGATGTAATTATACTGTTCGCTGCTCAGAGTCATTTGTTGAGATGGGTGGCAATACAAATTCATTAAATAAATAAATAAAACCTTGAATTAAAAACTGTAAATAGAATTCTGCTTCTTAATGCTTATACATCCCAGGAATTCAATATTTAATTGTTTAAATATTCATAACGGAGATGTAGTAATTATTTCCTAAAATCTTTGTTCAAGGTCTTTCTCTTGAATTATGTATGGGTTATTTATTATTACATGGAAGAGAAAAGATAGATTAAATCTCATGGAAACAGTAGACTGTACCTTTCACTGAGAAGCAGAGTCCTTAATGGAGTCTTCAGCTTTATGGATTTATGGAAGGAGAGAACTATATTAACTGACAAGTGTTTGTTCCCAGAGTTCTCTCAGTGATCATGAACTGCAAATAAAAATAGAAAGAACTGTACCACCGTAAAGGCGAACTATTTTATTATCATATCTGATTTTTTGTACCATAATCCATTTCATCAGATGTGGAAAGCATGATCTTGCGAGAAGAAACAATTCATAATTGTTGGAGGAGAGAGGAGGAAGCGATGAAACGGTGAGGAGAGGGTCAGAAACAGAATTATTTTAAAGGTTGAAAAAATAATTGTTTAAATAGTAAAAATAAATAAACCATGAAATTTAGTGTTTCTAGGAAGTAGCGTGGTGGCTCAGCGGGTAAGACGCCAGGCTTGTCGATTGGAAGATCGCAAGTACGGAGGTTTGAATCCCTAGCCCTGCGTGCGGAGTGAGCTCCCGCACTAGCTCCAGCTCTTGCCAACCTAGCAATTCAAAAGCATGCAAATGCAAGTAGATTAATAGGTACCACTCTGGTGGGTAGGTAACAGCATTCCGCGTGCGTCATGCTAGCCACATGACCGTGGAAGCGTCTTCAGACAACGCTGGCTCTTCGGCTAACAAACAGAGATGAGCACCGGCCCCTAGAGTCAGACACAACTGCACAAATGTGCGGAGGGAACCCTTACCTAGGAAGTAGCTATGTCTGTTGGTTGCAGCAAAAAGAACTATGAATCTTACAGCATCTCAGAGATCAATAAAACTTAGAATGAGCTTTTCATTCTGAGAGGCAGATTTATATTGCTGGGAGAGAGAGAAGAATAAATGGTGGAAGTAAAAATGAGGGAGAAAACTCCATAAGTTGCAGTTAAGTCCAACCTAGTTATTATTGCACTTACATGGTCATTCTTGCACAGAAATTGAGTTAACCTAATTTGATTCAAAGGTTTGTTCTATGTTTAATCTATGAAAAATGGTATTGAATCATTGACTGAACTCCAGCTTAATTTAAGTAAGTCTTTTTAGTTCCTTTTCTAAAATATCACCATTTTAAGGTCAAAGACAAAAGGTCCTGGGGACCTGAAGTTTTTCACTAGTTGATTTTTGATATTGCCTTTCTTGCTATCAGATTTGTATCAGTTAATTCTGTTGCATAAAGACTTCCATGTAACAGAATAAATAGACATAAGAATGCATTTTGTTTGACTTCCAAATGGTGATACTTGAGAAAAGAAACTGTAAAGTCCAATTGGATTATTATCCTGCACCTCTAAAATAATTCTCACTATATATAACTCCTCACTATATAACTCCTCACTATATCACCTTTTCTTCTTCTTCCTCAACTGTGGGGATTTGAATGTTTCTCCCTCTGGACCAGTCTCCACATATCTGATTAAAAAAAAAATCTACAAAGCCTGAATCAGAGCTTTCCAAACTTTTCATGTTGGTGACACACCTTTCAGACATGCATCATTTCATGACACAGTAATAACAGGGCTCCCCGCCCTCCGGCCCACGCAATTTGCTCCTGTCTGAAAACCCCGCTCACGCGATTGGCTCCTGCCCACAAACCCCACCCCCGGCCCAAACTATTGGCTCCCGCCTGCAAACCCCCCCCCCGGCCCAAACTATTGGCTCCTGCCTGTAAAACACTTGGCAAGTTCCCCCCTCTTGCAGCTTTCAGGACAGCCTGGGAACAGCTTGAATGCAGCAGTAGACCGGGGCGTCTGAAACTGCCCCTTTCCACTCACCTGGAACATGACGAATTTTGCCGTTTTTTGGCATTTTTTTGAGGTGCCCGCCACCTCTCCTGTCGTTGGGTGACCCCCCTGAGGACGAGGGGCACCCGTTTCCACCACCACCCCACCCTCCCCGAAGCGCCAGAAGACTTTTTTCGGCAGCCGCTCCTGTTTATTTTTCGGTGCGGTTTGCCTTTCAGGAGCTCAGCTGAGCCCTGCTGACCTCCCAGCCTCCGATCAGCTGTTTTTGCTGCATTTTCCAGGGCTTTTTGGCCATTTTCATGCCCACCCACCTTCTCCAGCATCAGGAGAGCTTCCACAGAGCCTCCAGACCCTCGAATTTGGCTCCCTGATCTAGTCAGAGCCTTCGGAGGAGAGGGACAAGCCCTTTTCAGTCCCACGCTGAACAGCTGAGCAGCGCTGAGGGCAACGCCCCCACCCTGGAGCTTGTAGCCACACCCAGCAGAGTTCTCTACAGCTGAGGGCGGAGAGTCAAGGCAGCGGCGCTTACCGGTGCGTGCTGATTGGTGGGGGTGCCTCTTCTTCTGGCTCCCCCCCCCCACTCAGCGCTTCTGGGTCATCTGGCGACACACCCAGACACTGCCGGCGACACAGTAGTGTGTCGCGACACACCGTTTGGAAAGCTATGGCCTGAGTGATAATAGCACTGTTTGGTCTTCAAGATGCCACAAGACTCTTTGGGTTTCTGTGTTTGTTGCTGCCAAAAAATGTAACACATTTACTTTTTTCAATACTAATAAGAATGTAATAATTGTTTAAAAGTTAAGAATGTATTTGTTTTGGCTACAAGACTCTTGCAATATATCTTCTAGTTTTTCCTCCTAATAACTGAGAAACAGAGGATTCAATTTACAGACTACAGGCAGAAATAAATCTGTGACATACAGCTTTCATTTCAAGATTTACCCCAAATACTGGAAAATTAAACTTATTTTGTGAATATGAGATTTAAATAGAAGGCATGTGTGTGTATGTGTGCCATATTTTAAGATGAGCAAGAAGCATTCCAATGTTTAGTTGGGTGAGAAAATGAGTGCTGAAGAAATTATCAAACCAAGATGGCGATCGGAAGCAGACGCCGATCGCTCCCGCTCCCGCTCTGAAGGAGGGAGCCCCAGGCCTTTTTGAGCTCTCGGAGAGTTTTTGGAGAGCTTGAGTTCTGAGCCCCAACCTCATTTACCTATTGGTTGGGGTTCTGGGGTGAGTTTGCCGGAGTTTGCCGGAGTTCCCTGGATGGATTGGAGGAACGGGAATGCGACGGAGCAACAACAGTCTCGGCAGACGCCCAAGGCCTGGAGGGATTTTGAACTTTGTGAGCCCTCCCCTGTGAGCCTCCCCCCATGAGCATAAAACCTTGTTAGGGGTTGGGGGAGAGAGAAGAAACCCCCCAACTTTGGTTGCCATCGGAATGCCCACCTGGAAGACCTATTAGACGTACGAAGATTGGTGTGGCGGCTTGGTGGCAATGAGAAGAAAAGCCGCGGATGGACGCCGTTTGCCGCTCTGGGGGGGGTGAGTTCCGGGCTGACCCAGCCTCTCCCCTGTTTTTGACCGGACTGTTCTGAGACTTGGGGAGGGAGAAGAGATCTCGGTCTGGGACGGAATCCCCCCTGGAATAGAACGGTAGCGGCAGTAGTGGCGGCTACGGCAGTGATGGTGGTGATAGCGGCCTTACCAGCGGCTGCGGTGGCTCCTATTAGTCAAATTCCCCTACTGAAGCATTTTATCGATCTAGAGGAGGCGGTAGTGGTAGTACTGATGGTGGCTGCAACGGTGGCTGCAACGACGACGGCGGCAGTAATCGGCCCTTGTAAGTAGTGGGCTTGGCGGTGGCTTTTATCGACTTTTTGCCGATTCAGTCCCCTGGCCCCCCTGGATGATCCGGAGGGCCTTTAAACAGGACAGTGGTGGTGGCCCTTCCAGTGGCCCTTACTAACGGCCTTAATAAATTAACTGTGGGGCCTCTACGGATGGCCCCTGCTGCTCCCTGCTGGCAGTTTTTACTGGTGGCGGAGGCAGAGACAGTTGTTGGACAACGGCCCTTATTGATCCTTGCCGACCGCTGCTGGTGTCGACTTCGGTGGCCTGTCCAGCAACCTTTGCCAGTGACTTTCACCAACAATTGTTATCAGCAATGGTTGCAACGACAACGATGACAACGGCCCTTATTGACTTGGAATTTTGGGTCTTGGGACCACCTCCTGGACATTCCGAGGGGCTGTTGGGAGTTGGACAGCAGTTTTTCATCAGGAGCCCTTACCAACAGCTGTGAACTTGACTGGAATCGGAACGAGGATTTGAGTCGAATTAAATCCCAAAGCAGCCAGATAACGGCTGCTGAAGACTGAATCTGACCATCTTTCCCAATTGCCCTAAAGTGATCAATCTAATTGAGGCGAGTAGGATCCCCCAAGGTGAATGTACTACTCCCTTGCTAGTGTGAGAGACATGGGAGTAGAGTGTGAATGAGAATGTAAGGGAGTACTCATCCTCTTGAGTGAGAGACAAGGGGTGAGGAAGAATTTTGTATGAGGTGCCCCTCCTATCGACCAGTGAGAGAGGCCGAGAGGGGAGCACAGTGAATGTTATTGAGTGGATGTGTATAAGTGGAGTTGGGGCTCCAACAGTGCTGAGAGCGTAAGCTGGTGCACTGGAAGAGCCCCCCCACTGTGTGATTGAGAGTGTATGATGTTGTGTGGTTCAATGGTGGGATCCTTACTTTTATCCAGAGACCTCAGTAGTTCAGGAGTGGAGGCTATTGAACTTGGAGAGTCTGGGGGAAATAGGGCAGGACAGGTGATCGAGGTTGTGACGGGCCGGGGACGTTATGGCGGGAACCGGAGGGCAGGTCATCTTAGAGGAAGGCGACCCCGATGTTTATTATCTGTGACATCTTCTGGCCCTCTGTGTTCAAACCCAGAGCCTGGACAGCATACTCATGGTGACCCTGACTTCCAGCTGCTGCTCTGCAATGCCAGGTCAGTTAATAACAAAGCCCCCCTCATAAGTGATTTAATCACAGAAG
The DNA here is from genome assembly GCA_023362775.1 of Charina bottae. Lineage (NCBI taxonomy): Eukaryota > Metazoa > Chordata > Lepidosauria > Squamata > Charinaidae > Charina > Charina bottae. Next base: position 61,913,988 of record JALMGJ010000005.1, on the reverse strand, counting down.
AGGGGGCAGACCTGGCATGCATTACTGAAACCTGGCTGGGCAATGAAGGGGGAGTTCCCCTTTCAGAGATGTGCCCACACGGGTTTCAAGTATGGCACCAGCCGAGACTTCGGGGTCGGGGAGGTGGGGTGGCTGTTGTCATCCGAGAATCCCTGGTAGCCGTCAGGGGCCTTGCTCCACAAGTTTCTGGATGTGAGACCATGTTCTTTAAGTTGGGCTCTCGTGAACAGTTGGGAGTGTTGCTGCTGTACCAGCCTCCCTGCTGTGTAGCATCCTCCCTGCCTGAGCTGCTGGAGGCCGTCTCGGGGCTGGCAGTGGAGTTCCCCAGACTTATGGTTCTGGGGGACTTTAATCTGCCGTCCCTAGGAGGGGCCTCAGAAGCGGCCCGGGAGTTCATGGTCACCATGGCAACCATGGGCCTGTCCCAGATTATCCAGGGCCCGACTCGAGATAGTGGCCTCACACCAGATTTAGTGTTCTTGTCGGAGCAATGGCAACGTGATCTGAAGGGAGAATTACAGCTCTCCCCTCTGTCATGGTCAGATCATGCCCTGGTGACTTTGAGATTCTCTCATGCCACCCCCCTCCACAGGGAGGTGGGACCTATTCTATTGGTCTGCCCCCGGCGACTGATGGACCCAGAAGGGTTTCAGAGGGAGCTGGGGGTTATACCCGAGGATTTGCTGAACGGTCCAGCGGAGGCCCTGGCTGGAATAGAGAGGTGGCTGGGGCCTTGGACAAGATCGCGCCTATGCGGCCTCTCTTGTTCCAGCGAACCCAATACTCCCCATGGTTTACGGGAGAGTTAAGGGTCCTGAAGAGGATTAAGAGATGCCTAGAGCGCCGCTGGAGGAAGACAAAGACCGAATCCGACCGAACACAGGCTAGATCCGCTGTTAAGGCCTACCTTGTAGCGGTAAGAGCGGCGAAACATCAATATTTCTCCGCTCTTATTGCATCCGCAGAGAGCCGCCCGGCAACCCTGTTTAAGATTACCCAATCCCTTTTAGAGAAATGGGTGTCAGAGGTCCACCTACAGGGTCGAGCTGAGGAATTTTCTAAGCATCTCCAGGATAAAATCGCTCAGATTCGCTCTAAGTTGGACTCTCAGCATGAGGCAGAGTCTGAGGAGACACCCGGGGAACGTACTTACCATATTATCTGGGAGCAGTTTGATCCAGTTGGTCCTGAGGAAGTGGACAGGGTCCTCCGGACTGTGAATGCCACCACCTGCCAATTAGATCCTTGTCCCTCCTGGCTGGTGAAAGCAGCCCAGGAGGTGACTTGTGGTTGGGTCCAAGCTATGGTAAATACATCCTTGAGAGAGGGGGTGTTTCCAGCAGCTTTTAAGGAAGCACTGGTGCACCCCCTCCTCAAGAAGCCATCGCTGGACCCCACTATAATTTTCGTCCAGTCTCCCACCTCCCCTTTTTGGGGAAGGTGGTTGAGAAGGTGGTGGCGTTGCAACTCCAGAGGATTCTGGAGGAAACGGATTATCTGGACCCCTTTCAGTCAGGTTTCAGGCCAGGTCATGGGATGGAAACTGCATTGGTCACGCTTATGGATGATCTTTGGCGTGAGCGAGATGGAGGCAGTGCATCCATTCTCGCTCTTCTTGACTTCTCAGCGGCGTTTGATACCGTCAACCATGGTATCCTTCTGGGACGGCTCAGGGAGTTGGGGGTGGACGGCACAGTTTTGCGCTGGTTCGCCTCCTTCCTCCAGGGCCGATCCCAGTCAGTGTTAATAGGGAGCGAGAGATCCGACCCACGGGCCCTTCTTTGTGGGGTGCCGCAGGGTTCGGTGCTCTCGCCGCTCCTTTTTAACATCTACATGAAACCGCTGGGTGAGATCATTCGTCCCCACGGGCTGAAGTATCATCAATATGCAGATGATACTCAGTTATACATCTCCATCCCGGGTGAAGTAAGTGATGCAGTGACCACTCTGTCCAAGTGCCTGGGGACTGTAGGGGTCTGGATGGGGAAAAACAGGCTTCAGCTGAACCCTGGTAAGACGGAGTGGCTGTGGATTAATGGCCCCGCGGTTTCTGGGAATTTGTCATCTTTAGTTCTGGATGGGGTTGCACTTCCCCAGACAGACCCGGTGCGTAACTTGGGGGTCCTCCTGGACTCATGACTCCTGCTCGAAGAGCAGGTGGCAGTCGTGGCCAGGAGGGCCTTTGCTCAACTTCGTGTTGTGCACCAGTTACGCCCTTTCCTGGACCGAGAGGCCCTTCGAACAGTCACTTATGCCCTGGTTGTCTCCCATATAGATTACTGTAATGCGCTCTACATGGGGCTACCCTTGAAGAATATCCGGAAGCTACAGCTGGTACAGAATGCGGTCGCGCGGACAGTTTTAAGTGTACCAAGATCGACACATGTAACACCTCTGCTCCGTGAGCTGCATTGGGTGCCAGTTTGCTTCCGGGTCCAATTCAAGGTGTTGGTCATTACCTTTAAAGCCCTACATGGCATGGGCCCAGGTTATCTGAGGGACCGCCTCATCCCCATTACATCGTCCCGTCCTACCCGATCTTGCAGGGAGGGCATGCTATGGACCCCCTCTATGAAAGAATTCCATCTAGCGGGGTCTAGGAGGCGAGCCTTCTCTGCAGTGGCACCTGCCCTATGGAAAATTCTTCCCCCAAAGATAAGACAGATTCCTTCACTCCTGGACTTCAGAAAAAAATTGAAAACCTGGCTCTGTGAGCTCGCCTGGGGCAAGAGGGAAAGTGGTCAAGCTTGGGGATGGCTGATTGCTTGAGCCTCCCCAAATATTTTAAACAGACTTCAGCAGCACGGCAAACCATCTGCCCCTTGGTTTTAATTTTAATTTTAATTTAAATTATATTTATTATATTTATTGTATTTTATTTTATTGTGTTTTTATGTTGTTGTATTATTGTTATGATTGTGAACCGCCCAGAGTCCCTCCTTGAGGGGGAGATGGGCGGTTATAGAAATTTAATAAATAAATAAATAAATAAACAAATTATGAGTAAAAAATTGCCCAGATAGTACAATTTCTATCTGATAAACCTCACCATTAGTTAGTTAAATGTTCCTAGGATCTAGATGGAACTTCTAATTGATGAAAGACTTGTCTGCACAAAAGATTTAGAAAACTGTAATTGTTTTATTTTATTAAACAAACCATCTATTTTTGTGGGTGCAACTGTTTTCCTCTCTTGTAAAAATTATAATTGCTGTGGCATTGCTGGCATTTCATACGCTATTCTCTTGTTCGTACTTTCTGATAGTGTTCACTGAACTGGTTCTTTTTAGATAGATTTATCTTATAGTTTAAAATGAGATTTCTGTTCATATAGGATTATGCTGTAGACTTGACTGATATAAGGATTATTATCATCTTATTCCAAACCTAAAATATAGCTTTGTTATTCTGAACATGCTCACTAGTAATATATTTTGAACACCATGGAATTTAGTGTTGAGCAAGTATACGTAGGAGATCTCTGTTGTGCACTGCAAATTTTAAGCATGCTTACATAGGGCCATGGCTTACAGAATACATAGATATGACTGGACCAAGACTTCATTATGTAAGTACCTAACAATTATCCATTATCAACAGTGCAAAACTTTCTCTTAATATGGATGGTATTTAAGAAATAAATAAATATTTGAGAAAGTTGTCTCCAGTTCCACCACTTCTTGTAACCATTTGCTTTATGATAAAGAAGCATTGTTCTTCCTTCATCTAACCATACCAGACATGCTAGTCTCAGTTCTTTACTTTTTGTTGCTAAAAGGTTCAAGGCAAAGATCAATATGGATTTTTTTTCAACAGGGATTTATATATGTGTATGCATATCAATGTATCTATATTTACATTACATCTATTGTTGGAGAAATACCTTGAGAAAAACCCCAGTAGCCTTCTCCCTTCTTTGCCACCTGGGTGGCACAGTTGGGCCATTCTTCTACTCAGTCAGGACATGTATTAAAGTCTCCAACACTTTGTTAAGAGTCTGCAAAGTCTTAGTCAGACACTCAAGGACATGTTAAGTACCATTCCCAGGTGAAAATCCTCAAACACACATACAAACAACCTTATATAGTCAATTTCACACAAGGCATTTCAAAGGGTGCTGTTACATTGGCTAATCCACATTTGGTCATTTCCACATTTCAAAGCAAGTAGAAAATCTAGAAAATCCCCAAAAAGTTTACCTTTGCACGTGTGTATTGTAAGACTGGCATTTCCGCAGCAACCTACTATAGGGTTTGTCCCTTTATCGACAGTATAGCGGCTGTTTTGCAGCATGGTGTGCAGTTCCACCACAACTGAACTGTGCCCTTGCATCCATGTAAGCATAGTGACCGTTTGCTTCTCTATTCTGTGCTGTTTCAGCTAAGTTTGCATCCTAATAATGAAGTCTGTTTGGCTAAGGCTTAGGACTAAATTCCTCATGAACCCCCCAAATTCCTCTGGGTTCTCTGTCTCTTACAATATCTATTTATTTTCTATACCCCACAAGAAGGTTTGGATTATCTGATGCTACTTGATAATCTCTCCATGCTGTATTCTTTTCAGAATTTCATCTTCTTCATTTTCTCACTTGTATGATATGAAACATGTATGTATATATAAACTGAAATCATAGCGTTGTCATATATGTGCAGAAGAACACTGAGAAATATGGGAACATAATGAAACCACAATCTTTAATGCTCACAATTTCACAATCTTGTGACCATTAAAGTATTTGAAATTTCTTTTTCCTTGGTTGTTCTCCTTTTAACAAATTTTTTTAAAAAGATGCTTTTCTATCTAGGGTAGGATGAGATATCTGATGCTCACCTGACATTTGAAAGAAAATGCATTGTGAATGTGGTCAACTCCTTCTGCTCAGATCCCAGTTATCCCACCTATTGTTCCATTATTATCCAAGGCTATGATGAGGTTAAAAAAAGTTAAGCAGCAAACTATGTTTTGAGGATTAATTTCATTGATGTCTTATGGAAGTGAGCAGCAGTCTGAGAACTGCAGTTGCACTGGCTTTTGGGCCCCCTGTGTTGTGCATATGGCTCTCTCAAAGGTAATTGCTGCTAATTACTTTAATAGAATATCATAAGCCTAAAGGAATTGTGTAAAGTTACTGTTGCATGAACATCTGACATTTTAATATTATATGCTATAATGATATTTGGAAGTAAAAAGGTCTTAGAAGGTAAGGTAGTAAAGTTTACTGATGTAAACTTTAAAACCAATCATTGTAGGAAGATTACAACGACCAGCAGACAATTGTGCTTCCAGTCCAGTGGTTCATAATTCTGAACACACATATATGTAATTATATAGCTGGCAATTTCTTTTTTCTCGCTTACTCATTATCTTAGGTGACCATCTGGCGCTAATGCCTCATAATGGGAATTTCTTTATTCTGAATTAGTGGTAGTTGAAAGGTCTCCTCTATTAACTTTTATAATGCAACTGGATGGCAATAGTGTCCTTTTGGTTCTAGCTAAAAAGGATTTAGTAGTTAAACTGTTCCTTGTATCTTCAAAATATTTTGTAATAATCCTCCTCTAAGGATTACACCAACAGACATGCATCTTCACACTGAGTGTGGCACCCACATGTCTTAGTGGAAACCATTGACTGGAATAGCATCACATTCCCTTTGTACATATATCGTTTTCTCATCTCTATCAGACGAATTCATCTTTCACTATTTCCGCAAGTGGAAAACTTCTATTTTAAAGCCATTTCTCATTCTTTCTCCTACATCTTTCAGCTTTCACAAACCTAGTCCACTTGTTGAAAGTTTAAGAGAAAAGGATTGCAATATTGTGCACAATATGGGTAGGAGAGGGAGATAAGCTGAATTTCATTTTGTGGGATTTTCTCCTGAATAAATCTGTTTAGAATTGTACAGAAGCTGCATATTTCCATATCTGGAAAGAAGTAGAATAAAAGTAAAAAAGCATGTGCTATGTTTACTCTATTCTCTTAAGAACTGGGAAGCACTTTAAAAATATTATCGATTTAGCCAGGAGAGTAGTTAGCTAAATAGCAGGTATCATTTATGTTTTCGAAATGATGTTAAGCTAAGGAGCAGATGGGGCCTGCCAAGCCACTGCTCAAATTTTAAGGATGGTAATTTCCCCCAGCAACTCTTCTACATTTTCTTCATCATTTGGCAATAGTTACATAATAGTCACACATGCTACTGCTGAACTGTTTCATATGTGTAAAGATGGCATCATTGATTGTAGTCACAGATCATCTTAAAAATAAGTAAATGTATAAAGCTTGAAAAACTGAAAGAGTGATGCTAGCACACCCAGACATGTCCACTTTACTGCAAAAACAGATTGTTATATCACAAGATAAATGTACTGATTTGCATAATATGTTTCAGCTAAGATCCATAAATTGAAATGCCTTCTGAATCTGAAGGTGTAGTCAGTGCAATTCCAGAAATGAAAAATTGCTCATGATTGCGTATTCTTTAAGCTTTTGACTCGCCTCATTTTTATGAAGAGTGATATATGTGCCAAAATGTTCATCTTATAAAATGTCATATGTAACTTGTAAATCTCAACAAGTTGACTCTTTTGATTACACATACTTCATAATTTTACTCTCTTCTAGCTTCAGTACAGTCGAAATAATTTTGGCGCTTTAAAGGAACTGAAAGCTGAAAATAGCCCACAAAATGTAAATCTATGCATAAAATGTGTGGGTACCATTTCTCTGACTTTTTTTTTATTACAGTTCTAACATTTACTTCCTAAATTAAATTAGGAGATTACTATAAATGATTTTATCTGTGTCCTTTTGGAAGACTGCTTGGGGAATTTGGCTTGTTTGCTTGCTTTCCTAAAAATGTTTCTGAGATCTTTGGATCTGCTATTATGAATCTTAACTGTAACGTTATTGCATTTTAACATTTTCTTTTCACTGTGGTAAAGTGATAAGACTAAAATATGTGCATTAACCAAAGCATATTGATTGAAAATGGTTTATTGCTTTTGAATTAGTTCTTGTGATGAATAATTAACTAGCTGAAAATCAGGGACACCATGTCAAAGAGTTGGAGTTTGAAAACAAAAAGGACATCTGTTTTATTCCATTTTTTGGTAGTCTTCACAGTTTTGCATGAGTGAAACACTGATTCTCTTTTCTCCATCATGTGATGTGATGTTTAAAACTCCTCAGATACATACACACACACACACACACACACAATTTATTTATTTATTATTCGAATTTATGACCGCCCATCTCCATTTTCATTCATTCATTCATTCATTCATTCATTCATTCATTCATTCATTCTTGGTTTTCAATTAATAACAAAAGAAAAACAAAAAAAACAAAATGCAATGATAATACTGATACATACTTCTAGGAAATGTTAAACATGAACAAAGGTGGAACACTTTTATCTACACATTTGATCCTACCTTCCATTTTAAGAATAACATCTTCAATTCTGTAACTATTGTTTTCTATAAAAGCTTTTTCTGTGAACATGACTTAATGCAGTCCTTCATCTTGGACTCAATGTGAATATGAACATCATTCATAGGGATAGATTTTCACACAACAACAACAACAACAACAACTTTATTGATTAGTCTTACGACCATATCAAAGATAAAATAAGATAACAAGAATACAATACAATTCAATTTAACTAATAAAATTGATAAAAATACACCAAAATAGGAAATAAGATAATTGAATAACCTGAAATAATAATAAATACAATACATGTATATCTAATCAGAATTCAAATGAGTTCATCACCCCTACATGGGACTCCAATCTTTTCCATATAATGGGCTCTCTGGTGAACTGCCTTGTCTACAAACTTGGCAGTCCTATTCACAATAAAAGTATTTGAGCCCGAAAGAAAATAAGATAATCTGTGATTAGAATCCCAGTGTGCTGTTCTTTCTAACAAAGGAGACAGGAATTTAATCCTAAGTGAATCATATAATTTGCAGTCGAACAAAACATGGGCAATATCTTCTATGGCTGGGTCCCCACATACACAAGTCCTCTCATTATATGGCAAATGATGAAAACGTCCATATTTAACCATAGAGTCCAACAATTCAAACCTAGCCCTGGAATAGGCCCTTCTCAGATTTTGTGTTAGACTCATCGACAGGTATTTTTCAAATTTAAAAATAGTTTTATTCTTAGCTAACCATTTTAATGAACCATTTTTTGCCAATGTCTCCATGTCCAATTGGGCACTGATATCCAGGGCTCGCTGTTTAAAAATATCCTTTGCCTGCGGTGCAGTTATAAGTACCTGTTGAATGGAAAATCCATATTGTGTAATAACTTTAGTGAGATGTTTTAACCAGGATGTGGTAAAATCCAAACTCATTTGTTCAAGTAGGCATAATTTGGGAAGCCTATCATGGTCCATTGAATGGACCTTCTGCCAGTAAGAAAAGACCTTTGATACTGTCTGGCTATGTATAGAGTAGATACCTGTTTCTGCTCTAATTGCGGGTGCTGACGTATTTTTATCAACTCCCAGTATACTTCTTAAAAAGCGGGTTTGAACATATTCAAGTGCAGCAGAATTTGTAAGACCCCACACTTCCGCACCATAAGTCAACATTGGGACAATTTTTGCTCTAAATACTTTCAGAATAGGGGTCAAAGTGCCGGGATATTTATAATTATACAGTTTAGATAGCCTTTTGGCACAGACCTCAGCCCTCCCTGCGGTCCTTCTGAAATGATTGTCCCAGGCTCCAGTATCAGTAAAAACCACTCCTAGGTAAGTGAAAGAATTCACTTGTTCTATAGGCTCCCCATTTATTTGCCATTTATATTTCATCCTTTTTCTTTTACCAAAAACCATCACTTTAGATTTAGACTTATTTATAGTTAAAGAGTTATGAACACAATAGACATTCAACTTTTTCAGGAGTCTTCTCAGGCCAACTTGTGAATGTGCCATCAAAATCATATCATCTGCATATAATAGGACATTCACAAATATGCCATGAATTTTTAACATGTGAGTATCTACGGTACGCATAAACCCTGGAATATCATTAATATAAAGATTGAAGAGCATTGGAGCTAAGATACAACCCTGCCTGACACCTCTATGAGTAGGAATACTTTTGGTTAAAGAGCCATTTACACCAGTTCTTACTTTTAAATAAGTATTTGAATAGAGGGCCTTTACCAGGAATAAAAGTCTGGGCTCCATATTTAAATTAATTAATTTCTTCCATAAAATGTTTCTATCTATGGAATCAAAAGCTGCGGTAAAATCTATAAAAGCAGCAAACACTTTTTTACCATTTGCCAATTGTTTTGAAATAAGATGATGTAATGTGAAACAATTATCTATTGTGGAGCGATCTGGTCTAAAACCAGTTTGTTCCTCTACAAGGAGGTTTGTCCTAATTACCCAGTCCTCTATTTTGCCCAAGAGGTGTTTGGCATACATTTTTGCAGCAATTCCTATAAGACTGATTGGTCTATAATTTTGTGGCTCAGTCCTATTTCCTTTTTTAAATATAGGGACAACAATTGCTACTTCCCATCCTACTGGAATGAATCCTGTGTTGTTTATATAAGAAAACAAACCTGCAAGTAATGGGGCCCACCAGTCAGTATGGGTTTTAAAAAGTTCTGGTGGTAAAAAGTCCTCTCCTGGAGCCTTGTTGGGTTTCAAGGAATGGATGATAGATTTAACTTCTGCCACTGACACTGAGGGCCAAAGAGGGAGGTTTTCAAAATAAGTAGGATCAATTATACTTTCCTGCAAGGGTCTTTGGTTTGACTCAGTAAATAAACTTGTATAGAAATCCTCCCAGACTGAGGCAGGTATAGGAATGTCAAGTTGAAAATTGCGTTCCTTCAATAAACCCGAGACGGAATTCCAAAAAAATATTGAATTAGTTCCTTTTGCTGATAATTCCAAGTCTGCCCATATTTTAGCTGTATAAAGAGCTTTTTTGGACACAATAAGTTTCTTATATTCCCGCCTGATTTGTAGCATTTTGGATTGATTTTTTATACTAGGATAACTCTGGGCCATACGCATTGCTGCCCTTAAATGTTTCCTAGTATGTAGACAATCAGAATCAAACCAGTTCATACTGTTTTGAGAATGATTTCTAGCAGGAACTTTATCTATCAAAAATTTCCTCAACGAGCTAGACAAAAGATTATATTGTGTCAAGATCTTGTCTGGGCATTGAAAAGGAGTTGAAATAGAATTTCTCCAAGACTGAACCTGCTCTGAGTTTAGATAGGTTGTTATTGCCTTTGTATCTACCTTGTGCCACCTAAGTCTTCTGTTTTGCCTAATTTCAATATTGGCTAGTAACCTCTTATCATAAGTCATAAATGATCTAATATCTGATCTGGCTGCAAAATAAACTGTAATCGGCTGATGATCGCTGTCTTCTCTCACATGGGCTTGAATATCTGAAAATAACCCAGACTTATTTCGAGAAACACAAATATAATCTAGGACACTACTAGAGTTTCCTGTATGAAATGTAAATGGATATATAAAATCAGATTCTTTGCCTCCTAAAATATGAAGGTTACATTTATAAATTAGTGAGACCAACTGAGAACCCGCCATGTTCCTTTTGGAATCTCTAGAACGCCAGGGTGGGTTGTTAATAAGGTAGTCCTCAGGAATAACACCCAGTCGTACAAAATCAAATAAAGAAGCCCCCACTCTGGCATTAAAATCTCCCGCTAAAATTACAATAGCATTGGGGTAATTAAGGTTTATCTTCAACAGTAAATTTTCTAAATTTACCCAAATGTTGGGAGAAAAGTATGGAGATGAATATGGTGGCAGATAAATGTTCACTAGTACTACTACAACTGCTTCATACGAAAATTTAACCACCAAATAGAAAGGAGAATCAAAACCAAACACCAGTTCCTGGCCTTGCCAACCCAACTCAGCCTTGGCAAGTATCGACAATCCTCCCGATGCCCTTCCTTTAGTCTTGTGTTTCACTGCCGGGACTGACCAGGAATTAAATCCTGGAATGTGGATCCTTTCTTCCTCTTTGGACAGCCAAGTTTCTTGAAGAGCTATAAAATCAAAGCCAGAGAGAAATTCCAACAAGTCTCCATCAGATACTCGATTTTTCCAACCGGCAATGTTCCAAGTCAGTAGGTGGAGAAAAACCTTGCAATTGATGTTGGCAGGCGGCCCCATTGGAGACTTGAAATTTTGGGTTAGAGTACATGAGGCTTTTAGTCAATCGGCAGGGGTGATGTTGTCTAGAATGCCTTCTGTATCGAAGAAGACACATTGATTTACAAGTTGTCTGCCTTCGTCATTGTCTTGTTGATGGGGAAGCGCCAACAGAGATTGGGGAGCAAGACAATTATGATGAAATACTTTAACAGGTTGAAGAGTCAAAGTAGAATCAGCATCCAAACAAACAAAGTCCTCACTAACAGGTAAGGATGTTCCAGCCTTTAGTTCTTTCCATAACCCATTTTGAACTTCTCCTTCAAATGCTGTAGATCTAGCGTATGCGGGACTCATTTGAGACAACATTTGGTTGGAAATAGAATCCTTAGGACTTAGTTCTATTCCACCACCAGCATCCGATTTTAACACACAAGATACTTTAACTTTCTGCAAATTATCTGGGACTGGATTAAGCAATGCCATTTCCTCACAATCAGCCTGTGTTTCTAGACATTTCTTTTCTGTTGAAGTAGTAGTATTTTGTTGAACAGATATATTTTCACAGGCCTGAGTACTTAGTAATGCCATATTTATTAATGGCTTTGCCATAGATTGTGTTGTTTTCAATGTCTCTCTTAATTCATCCAGTCTTTGTATAACATCTGATTGCTCTGATTGTGGTAACTCCCCAAATAAGTCAATCAGCGTTTCTTCTGGCATTTCCTCACTCAGGGTCATTGCTGTTGTAGCAACTTCATGATTATCTGTATGTTTGCTACTGCCATCAGAACTTAAAGCAATATTACCCCCTTTCAAAGACTGATCAAGGAGAGGACTCACTTTCTCTGAGCTAAAAACACGTATTGGAAATATTGAAAAAGTACTCAGGAAAGGCTTCATTTTAAAAAGCATGCTGGGAACTATAGGCTGCTTAAATATTAACAAAACTCGGATATAGTCTCTTCTGGATGGCAGCCATTCAGCATGCACTAAGTCTATCAGAGAGCGTTCGCATCGTAGCAGTAGACTCAACGAGAGCATAACAGCTCTCCTATCACCCCATCTCCCTCTATTCATTTTATTATCATAAATCTGCAAGGTAATCTGTTTGGTTTGTAAGTAATAACTACATGGATCTCCTCTCTGCCTTTTTCCTGGTTGAGAGCTATTTTCTTTAGAGCTATTCTTTCCTCTCCTTTCGGTTTTGGGAGTAGAGCCAGCTTTATTTTCTGTATTAACCCCTTGATGACTGTTGGTGGGAGTAGTAGTAGATATCTTCCTGTTTCGTTCTGTTTTATTTGGATAGTCCTTAATGAATTTTACAACGGACTCCTTCAGGGAGTCAACCTGATCCTTAATTGATGTTAGAAGTTCGAAGATTGAAACCACTGTCTGTGCGGTAAGCAAGCACTGTCTAGATATAAAGTCTCTTGCATTCTCCCTTTTTAAGTCCATAACAACTCCCTCCTGCATAAGCATAGCAGCTGCCGAGCAAGCTGCTGTAGTCTGGGAGGGGGAGACATTTTCTGTAAGGCAGGAGGAAAGTTCTAAGAGCTGTTGACTATCCCATTCCACTGAGCTCTGTAAGTTAGCTCTACCTGATAAGGAGTCCAAGGTTAAGTTACTTACTACAGCAGTCTCTTTACTTGTTGTATAATTATCCATTTTCTGCTGCTTCAGTGGCTTCTGTGCTGCGGAGTGCGCACGCTGCCTCTTTTTCCTTTTCCCCATTCCTGAGAGCTAATTTAAAATGTTGATAAATTAAAGCTAAAAAGTTGCCTGTCTGTCATAAAATGATGATAAAAGTGGTTAAAAATAGTTAAAAATAGTTAAATATATAAAAATTTTAAAATAAAGTATAAAAATAAACTACTAAAAGTAAACTTTAGAGGAGCTCTTTCCAGCAAATGCTGCCTCATCGCCATCTTGGCCCCACCCCCTATGTCATTCCAGAATACCCCTATTTTCACACATCTTAAGATGTCGTGCCACAAGATAACCAGTTAGAGTATTTATTTAATTTAATCAGCTTTTGCCATCATAACTTTTAAGGTCTGTATTGAGGAGATACACGAAATCAGACACATGCAGTTTATTAATCAATAATTAAAACAAGAAATAGATATCTACATGAATCCAGAAAGGAAACATTTTGATGAAGTAACTGGGTTGATTTTATTTGACTATTGCTGTTGTAACACCTGAAAATGTATTGAAGCACAAAGAGGAAAATAAAGAGGCCAAAACTAGGATGAATTAAATTATGTGTGGCCTGAGTAATTTAGATTACCCCAAAAGTGTCTCTTGTGACCAGAAGTACCATACATCAGACTACAGTGTAGTACTGATTGACATTTTGCCCAAGTATCAAGGTCACTTCCAAACAGCAATTTTCAACATTCCATCTGGAGGTGACACAGCCATGGATAACTCTGTTCTCCTTACAACCTTTCATTAATTGTAAGCCATATTAGCAAGGTTCATTAAATCCATTAGCAAAGCTTAAGGGATGGTTTCCAGGTAGAAAATCTGGTCAAAGCATGACTAAAATTGAAATAGGTTATTTTTTTTTCCCAAGGAGAGAAGATGTGGGGAGTGGGGGAATCTTGTATTCATATTCAACAGAAATCTGAAGAGAAAAGGGGGAAATTATCTAAAAAGTGGAAGATGAATTGTTCATTTTGCTTCAGAATTGGCTAACTGTCAGAACCCTGGCATGAACCTACACTGATAATAAGATAAAAGACAAAAGTGACTACACATTTTTCTTCCATTTTTCTCCTATTGTTCATTTTGTAACTTCTTAGATGTTGAAAAAAGTAGCCATTAAAACTTTTTTAATGCTATGTATCCATAACCATATGCTCATTTTGTCATATGCATCTCTGTTTCAACATACTCACTGTTAAATTAATCTTAGGGAGCCAAATCAGTCAAGGGCATTCACTATGCTACACAGAGCTTTGCTATTCTGGCATGATGGTCAAGGTAGTAGAACTAGGCATATCCCTTGAGAACATGTGATTCTCCCTTCTGAGAGTGCAAAATATTTGGATCAAATCTAAACTTTGTCCCTTAAAACTCTGTGATTTCAGTCAAGGAACATAAAAATTTTTAGTGTAGAAAAAATATAGAAAAAAATGATAAAAATGCTCTCCCACCTCGCAAGATATAACTTACTGGAAAGATGAAACGCATAAGGAGCTGTGTTAACCATGGTAACAAAAACATTCCAATATCCATACTGAAGATGTTCAACTAAAAATTTACAAAATAGTTGCAGGTTTTCAAGTTTCCACATTTTTTTTACTCAGGCAAGATGATTAAAAATTAATAAAAGTGGGGATGGAGCAATAATATACCTGGAGTTCAATCCATGTCTATACCAAATAGTCTTAGAATATTGGAGAAATTATAGATGTGCAAATTGTACCCTGTAAGGTACAAAAGAAATGCTAATTGTGCCACAATATTTTGCTCTCCATGCTTTCTTGAGTGTTGAGATTTTTCAGGGGGATAATAGATATCCAGAGCAGAGGTAACCCTTAACCTTTTTGTTTGCAAAGACCCAAACATTCAGTTCATGCTGTCTTTCACATAGGAGTTTATAATACTCCTCAGAAAAGTCCTGTGATACAGGTTAGGCCAAGAAATAGTGCCTTTTGTAAAGTCACCCTATGAGCTTAATGGCTGAGTATAAAATGGAACATGGATCTCTTCAGTCCTAGTCAAACACTTTTACACTTTAACAATACTCTGGAGACACCATGTTCTCTCCCAAAACTGTTATCTCTCACTTTTGTTCCATGGCAAGAGATCTAGATAACACCAAGATGCCTGCCACATTCTGTGATAACTTTTTCCTATTCAGAACATTTCAACTAATCTTGTATCAGGAAGCAATCTCGTAACATAGAGACCAATCACCTGAATAACTTGATCTGTTAGTACTTTTTGTTAAGGTTCTTAGCCAGTTTCTGCCTTGTAGCAACTCAAAATGATAGTGTTCTTCACAGATATATGACAAAAGCTTTAAATCTGCAGTATTGTCTTGCATTTGCTTTATACCGGTAAATAAATAAATAAAAATACTATGCAGAGGCAATTCTACTTATATACAATGATTCAGGTATTAAGAGTTTGAACCATATTAACCACATTTGGATTAAAAAATGAAGAGTGTGAGAAAGTAGAGAAAATATGCTAGCTCACTTTCAAATTCTGTTTGATACTCTATGGAAATGTAGCCATAAAATGAAAATATACATCCACTGAGAGCTAAAAAGTCCCATTATTATATAGTACCTTTCCAAAATCAGCATATTTCATTACTGTGTTGCTGTCTCCCCAGCCCAGCAGGGTTGGGTCAGAGGTTCTACAAGTTCTTTGGATTCGGAAGCAACAACTACACCAATAGGAGCTCTTAAGGCTTTATTTCAAGGCAATATAAGAAAATAACATAATAGCATAACATGAAATAGTAATCAAAGAATATTCAGGAATACTGAAGAACATAACATAACCTAAGAAAGCAATCAAAGAATATTAACCCAGGAAAAGCAATTAAAAATATTCAAGGATAGTATAAGACAATAAGACAAAGAAAGAAAGACCTTAATGCCTCTTCTACCAGTCAGGGAACCCCAGAGAGATGAAGGCAGGTAAACTAAGAGGGAGTATGAGAATTTGATATTAAGGGGAAGAAGAAGCCCCTCACTTAAAACCTGGCTTTTAAAAAGTTTGGTGTCTTTCCAGCTGCTTCTTATAATACCAATAGAATCTTGAGGAAAAGCTGTATGTAAGTATGGCTCACATGCTTAATTTATCTCAGATTGTTTTCTGCATTTTTATGATCTTTCTGTATTTCTACTACACTTTTTCTCTTCACTGTTGGAGAGCCCCCCTGGTAGCTAAGCATATGTTTTTATTATTTATTTTATACTATTACTATTAATATCAATATTTATACTATTACATTTCTCTTAAACTTTTTAAAATAGAGGGCATTGATATGTGCATTTAGATCAATTGGCTACTGTTGAAAGAGTCACTTATATTCAGTGATCTGTGCAGAGCTGTGTAGTGATCCAGCTTCAAAGGGGGAAAGGTGATTTGAAATGTGCATGAGGATGCATGTAGCACCTGTTGGCACCTCCTTAAATGCACAAGGCACAGCTGCTTTAAGGAGTTGCTGACAGGTGCTATATGAGTGCCTTCATGCATTCAAAATCAACTTTTCCCTTTCAAATTTGGGTCTCTGCACAATTCTATTCAGTAGGTGTTAATCTGCTAAGATGCTGATAAAACGATATTTACCATATTTTTCCATAGAAATATTTTGGCAGGCTGGTCCCTGATCAAAGAATATAAAAACATACTCTTTAAAAACATACCCTCCTGCATAGTTGTGTGTACATACTTGCAAACATACTGTATATGCTACATGTAAAAAGTTGATGAATAGTGATATTCCTCTTTAGTTGTTAAACTTCATACCCGGGTTTCAGCAGGTCTCCAAGCATTTAATTTTTAATTAGCTCTTGGATAGACTTGGCTAGGTTGGAATTTTTATTACAGACAAAAATGTTGATTGCCTACTATAGTGCTAAGGACAGCGCGTATTGTTCTGCTATTGTATTATTTCATCTACTATATCCAGAATGAACTGTCAGTTGATATATTGAAGTAAGTAAGGTCTGCAATTAAAATTTCTTTAAATATCTGTTCAAGCTTTAGCTTTAAGCTTTCTGTTCCAGAACCCACATATTTTGTCATTCCAAACTAGCCCCTTCCTTCCTTCCTTCCTTCCTTCCTTCCTTCCTTCCTTCCTTCCTTCCTTCCTTCCTTCCTCCCCTCCCCCCTCCCTCCCTCCCTCCCTCCCTCCCTCCTTTCTCTCTCTCTCTCTCTCTCTCTCTCTCTCTCTCTTTCTTTCTTTCTTTCTTTCTTTCTTTCTTTCTTTCTTTCATGCTTTGAAGGGAGAAAAAAAGTGGGAAGAGAAAGGGGAAGTTCGACTGGGAAAGTCTCAGCAAAGTTAGAAATCGGTTGGACTCAACCTGAAATTAGGCAGAACTGTTCAGGACCTTGGACAGAGCACCAGCTGTTGTCTGCTTGATTGCAGTTGGCAAACTGTTGTTTCAGCAAAGTGCAAAGTTCTCCTGTGAACTGATAAAGGCTGGTTAGTATGGTAGAAAGCTTTCTTGAATCTTAAAGGGCAGGTAAAGTTGTGTCTTCTGCTTTGGATCATTCTGGTAAAGAAAAGAAGTGCTTCACTGAGATTGTCTTCTAAGTTGAGATCTGAATTGGTTGAACTCAATGCTGGGTAAAGACATCTCAACTTCAGTGGCTGAGCTAGGGGAAATTATATTGGATCTTCAGAACATGAAGAAAACAGAGTAGTCTAATCTGTTTAACAATATTAATGTAGGGATAATATGTGTGTGAGAAAATGGTGCACTACACACATATATATCTAGACTCTTTGATAGAAAGGCAAGATTAAAAATGTAATTAATAATACTAATTAAAATGAAGACATTAACATGCACTTGGATTAACAAAAACACTCATCCAGACTCTATTATAATATAATGGCCTAATACAAAATAAACCTTTTTAAGAAAAAAAAGTCATTTTTATAGGTGCATGCAAATAAATATGCAAGATGGAAGTCTATGGAGAATCAATGCTGTAAATATATTTTACCTAATGTCACTCTCACCAACCAAGTTCTAACTGACTTGATTTATACTAAAAGGTCCTTGAGTTGTTAATTTCAAAGAGCAAATTAGATTTCTATGCACCAGGGACTAGATGATTTATAGAACTGAAAAGCAATTTTGAGATGCAGATATAAGTCCACTAAATTAGCATCTTGAATGCAAGGATAACATTAGCCAAAACATAAAGAAAATGTATAGTTACTTGCTACCTCTAAAGAAATATAGAAAGGTGCCCAAACATTTACATTCTGCAAAGACACAGTTTGATCTGCTATATACACAAAACTGCACAATGTATGTAATTGTAGCCTTCATCTGGAAGAGAAAAAATATGACATTCAACTCTGATGTTCCTTTTTTGAAAATCAAACCAAAAATATTTTGCTATTTACAGTACTTACAGCAGATTTTGCTTTCTGTTAAAGATGATTGGCCTGTCTTTCTTTGTTTAGAACTAATAGCCAGAAGTTTCATTTATATACTTGTCAGACAAAGTCATATTCCTATGTTTTTAGTTTAAAGTTATTTGGAAGCCAATCATCCTCATCCAGTAGCTCCCGAATATGAGCTTAGTGTGTTCATGGAGTTGCATAAGAGCAAATATTGCTTTGTTCTCTTCTGTAACTTCTATAACTTAAGGGGGTCACATGAGCCTTCTTACGTGCTCATTATTGGGATTACCACACTCCTTAACAGCGACATATTCAGCCATTCTGACAGTCAGCCTTATATGTCTATTTTTCCACATAAAAAGACTACCCTTGGCACAGAGAAGCATAGCCCATCAGTGCAGGGAACACTTGCTCAAAAAATGGAAGGTTAGCAGTTGATATAGGAAAAGTAAAGGAAAAGTGTAATAAAACAGGAGATTAGGTTTTATTAATTTTGCTACATGCATGGGAACACACACACACACACACACACACACACACACACACACACCATTTATCTCTATCTTCATGGCTACAACCATCTGGTTTCCTTGATATAAATTTGGAAATGGGATGTTGTTTTCTTCCTTTAGAATGATTTTTCAACTTAGTCTAGCCTGGGATTTCCTGGTGGTGTCCTACCCAAATACTAAGCAAGTTTGACCTGCTTAGCTTTGTGACATCACCCCAGGTTAGCCAGCTGCTGCCACTTACACTAGCTAGATTTCCATACTTGTAATATATTGTAATTGTATGAACTTAAGTCATCATGACTCTTTGAAATTCTGTGCAATAAGAGACATTGCTTCTGTTAAGGAAAAGCTGTAATAATCACGAAGGAACACACATTATGTATTTATTTTATTTAATCAATTTATACAGTCATAAATTATATATATTTATATAATTATTTTCTGTAACTTGGATGAAGAACATAGTGCATAGTATCCAGAATGCCGAATAGGGCATATTTGCCCTATAATGTGCTATATTTTTAGCAGTTGGTTAATTTAAATTATTTCCTTTTCTATGGTTTTTGCATACAATCATTATTGCCCCTTTTTAGGGCTACATTTCTCTAGTTTCAAAAGCAGCATAGCAGATAGATGCTAAATTGGTGAAATTTTTTATGTTCTTTGGTTCTCTGTGTTGCAAAAATCTAAACCTGTTGACTTTTCCTACCACAGCATATTTAAAGCCAGAGAAATCCCCTACCAAGAGGGCAAAGTGCAACCCAGTTGGTTTAGAAGTTTGTATGACAACCTTATCCCTTGATAATGTTGGGATTAAATGAAAAATATTTCCTTCGCATTCATATAGACTTATACTGAATGTGTGAACTTGTTACAAAAGTTACAGAGCATGATAGTACTTTGATGACCAGCAGGATATAGAACATCAGGAGTTGGATCCAAAAGAGAGACAGAGGAGGTACAGGCAGAATTGTTGCTGCCATGCCCATGTTCATTCATGTCCTGGCCTGCTGGTTTTACTGATGGTTGTAATTAAGAAGATGTTTTCAGCTAATTTGCAAAACTAGATCCTTAAACTAATTTAATCTGAACCAAGGGACAGAGACCTTACAAGCAAACTGTATTCAAAGGGAAGTGCAAGGTCAAAGTGAAGCAGAAGTCCAAGATTCCAAAAGACAAACAGCACAGCAACTAGGATGAGACAGAGACATGTCAAGACCTAACAGAGGTCAATGCAACACAAGCATGGGAATGGTCTAGAAACAGGAAGCTGATCAAACAGATGCTCTCAGCTTCCATCCAAGCACAGCTAGTGCCTATCAGTCCTAATTATTGAATGGATGCCCCATGCTATTTACAAATGACCCACTCACCCTATGAACTTCTTTCCACAAACATACAGTATATTCCTTCTTTTTATGTTCTTGCTCTCTATTCAAAGCCAGGAACATTCCCACAGGCTAGTGAGTATGGTATCTAATTCAGTGTCAGAGACTGGGGAGGGAATGCTACAACCTTTTCCGTGGAGCTGGGGCCTGAACAAACAAATTATCTTTCCTTTAAAATAATAAAAACAAAACGTAAAGGAGCCTGGCACCAAACTTCCTGCACTTACTTGGCAAACTTTAAGCCCCCAGCAATATCTCCTCTGGTTGCACCTCTCATCTGTTCTGTTAAAAATGCAAACAGTATAGCCACATGTTGAATTCCCTTGCTACCCAACAGAAAGAATAAAGGTTCAGGTTTCTGAATTTCATTTTAGCCTCAAGTCAGATTGGGCAGATTCCAATTTAGTCTGAGTTAAATCAGGCTGGTTTCTGAATTATCATGTCAGGATTTGGATTTAATCTTGTAGTTAACGTATATCCCAAAGGTTTACCTTCATAGTGGCAATACTGTGGTCACACGTCACAGTATTGTTCTCCAATGGGTCCCCTCTCCTTCATAGTGGGGTCTCTGAAGGTGTGAGAAGCAGGTAGGAAGAGGACTGTTGTGTACATGGAATGCCAAGTGTTGCTTTGTCTAGCTTCTATTCTTTTCCATATGAAAACAAAATTAGGAAAGAAGGATAATTGCCAGTGAAGATCCTTACAAGAATTGGAATACCAGTTTTAAGGACACATTGTGAAGTCCTCTATGATTTGATTCACCTATTATGCTAAGCCATTACTTATTTAATCAAGGTTGATTTAATAAACCACAAATGGCTTTGTTTATACAATACGTTAAACTAAATTGAGCTACATTATGGCTTAGTAAAATACATAAATCCAATTTACATAACAGGAGTTGTTTAATGTTACGTGTGATTTTCCTGAACTTCTGCAACCATTGCTACATTTAATTTCTCCACAAGAACTGAAAATAGCAGGCATACTGATTTCTACTTGATAACTTAATTTTATCTGAATAAAAATGATAATCTTTAACAGAACAAAACATATCAAATTGAGTCTTGACATTTTTTCCAAACCACTCTCACATCATTTAGTGGATATATCTCATGTGTATATTGCTGCACAGTTATTAGGAAGGAAGGTAAATTTATGAGGAAGGTCAAAATAAATGGTGTTTTGTTTTTTAAAAAGGCAGTGAAATATTATTTGATTCATTTCATGATCTTTTCATTTTCCCAAACATCCTGGAAGATTTAAATATTTTCTGCAAATTTTAAAAAAGTTTATGATTGGAAAATGGAATTTGATGTTCTTTTTATTGCTCTAATCAATTATTGTAATTTGCACAAGAAGTAATTAGCATCAGTGGAGTTTCTACAGAATTCTTTCAAAGATATAACAGGATGTCCATTTCCCCTTCTTTGACTGTATCTCATTATAGAGTTATTAACCAATTATAGGAGAAATAAGAACATTCAAGGTCTTAATGCAAAACCAGAATATCATGTAATGAGCCTATTTGCAGATTATATGCTTATTTTCCTTTCTGTAACTTAGGCAATTGGGTTTAGATAGTTAGAATAATTTGTACAAATTCTGAACACAGCTAGAGCTCTCTGGGCCTCAAGGCAAATCCTTCATACGTATAGGCTCTTCCAGTGGTAAGAAAGCTCAGGTGCCAAGTCTTCCTGACTTCCATGATTCAAAGTTCCTTAATTTTTAAATTTCATTTCCTGGAATTCTTGTTCCATCACTTCATTGCCTGAGGATGTGCTGTCCTCTCACGATTTAGGATTGCCACCTCCTCTTGCACAATTGTTCATGCTGGAATAGCAGGTAGGGGCAGAAATAGCAGAATAGTTAAGGAGGTAAGGAGAAAGAAGAGATCTTGTACTAGAAAGGACATTGGGGATTCCAGCTCTTTTCCCATGACTAAATCCAGAAATAGGGAACCTCAAATTAAACAAAAGCAATTTTTTAAAAAAGGTAAAAGCATCTGTAAAATGAAGCAATTGTATAAGGGCGTTCAAAGAATACCTTGCTATGAAACAGCAGTGAATGGCTCTCTTTCACTTGTGGCTTCCTTCTTTGTTCTATGATGCTTCTCCATTGTGGTTCCCATTAGCAGCAATGAGAAATGATGGAGGTTTCGGTATACCAAACCTGAAACATTCTTAAATGTCCTTCATTTAAGACAGCAAACTCAGAATTCAACTTATTCCTTTAAATAAATACAAGTTGAGTTATTTTATTTATTGTGCCTTTGAGTCAGTTTTTGACTCCTGGTGACTGCCTGGACTAGTCCCTGCAGCTTTCTTGGCAAGAATTTGGAAGTGATTTGCCATTGCCTCCTTCCTAGAGCTCAGAGAGAGTGAGTGACTGGCCCAAGGTCACCCAGCTGGCTTTGTGCCTAAGGCAAGACTAGAACTCACGGTCTCCCAGTTTCTAGCCTGGTGCCTTAACCACTACACCAAACTGGCTCTCTAAATTGAGTTACCGGTAGATTTTCTTTGCCATTGTTATAGCAAAGCTGTTATTCCTTGATTTTAAGAAATGTCTATTATCACAACATTCAAACTTAAAATACACCAAAATGTTTGGAAGAAGTGAAAAAAGGTTCTGACATCTGATCCTGTCCCTCTTCTCATTTCTTGGTCATCCAAAGTTTAGGCACAGAGATATACAGTAAATGATCAGTTCAAAGAATAGGAAGACATTTTATTTATTCATATTATCAGCTGCCACATACAAATGACTCTTGGCAGCTTAGATAAAAAAGTACAACATAAAAATCCCATATAAAATTAAAAATTCAATAAAAATACAAAAAGAGAAAGAGATTAAAATATGGCAACAACTCAAAACTCCAGTCTTTAGAACCTTGCAGAAAACCAGCAGAGGGAGCCAGCCTGATCTCCACAGGTAGGCTAATCCACAATATCGACACGGCAACAGAGCAGCAGCAACCCTTTGCCCCAACCCCCCCCCCCCCCAAGTGTGGGACTTGCAACAGTTTCTCCCTGCTAGATCTACTTGGACAGGCAGAACATCCTCTCACTTTTCGCTTTTATGTAGCTTTGAGTGTACGTGGGTGTACAATCTTGTCCTTTTTAGAAAAAATTCAAAATACGTCTAATGAGAATCCACGTATTTTGTAAAAGACATGTTCTTGAAGATAGACAAGAGTCTGCAAGACTCAAATTGTTTATTGTAATTTTGGACTATGATCGTAACGCTTTCAAGTTTCGGTGAAATTTATGCAATCAACAATATCTTATTAGTGGTGTGTATTATGAC
This sequence comes from Charina bottae, assembly GCA_023362775.1. Lineage (NCBI taxonomy): Eukaryota > Metazoa > Chordata > Lepidosauria > Squamata > Charinaidae > Charina > Charina bottae. The sequence continues at coordinate 61,890,480 of JALMGJ010000005.1, read as the reverse complement.
TTTTACTAAAAGTGCTACATTTATTTTTAAAACCTCTTCAGAAGGGTTTCTCTACCCTACTGCTATGCTATATTATTCTAACAAAAAAACCAACCCTTCTAATTAGGCTAATATATTTAAATACTAAGCCAGCAAATTATCTCTAAGTCCTGTCTGACTAGGTGATATAGTTTCTGTGAATTACAAATTGACTTACTCTCTTGAATGAAATAACAATTTGTGGGTGAAACTTTTTAGCAGTCATTACTGAAGGCTGATAATTTCCTTGGCATAGCAGGACATTCTTCTAGACTGATTCATAATGCAATTTATACTTTGATATTACAAGGAAAGGCATATTCTTAAACAATGATTGCATGAGATAGTAAGCCACTAGAAATGTAATGAAAATTAGATATTTAATTCTGATAACATTACTACTGAAGCCTGAGAGGAAACAATCATTTTTAGCTTCCTCGCAGATATATTATAGCAGAGCTTTCCAAACTGTGTGTCGCAACACTTTAGTGTGTCGGAACACACAGTTTAGTGTGTCGCAAAGTGGCAGTGTGGGGGCGCGCACGGCGACGTGGTGGTGTGCACGGTGGCGGTAGTGGTGCGCCATCAGCGCTTCTGCATTTTAGCAAGGCCGCCGCTGCTACTGCTGCCATACATGCCACCACCGCCCTGCACCCCCCGCGCCACCGCCATGCACGCCGCCCCCTGCACCCCTGTGCCGCCACCGTGCACGCACGCCCCCCCCCCCGCGCCGCCGCCGTTGGTGTGTCGCCAACAGCGGCAGTTTGGAAAGCACTGTATTATAGAGATATATCTGTGCTGGATCAGGATTGGGAGGTTCAGGTGTTTGCTAACAGAGAAGCTCAGGGGGTGATTGGACCCAGTCACACTGTTACAAAATGGGGGTTGGATGGAGAGATAACTTAAATAGAGATAACTTAATTATAGATAAGGGATAACTTAAAGATAGATAACTTAAAGCATATTGATAGCTTCATCATTCTGAGGGATCCCCAGAAAAAGCTAATTACTGTAGGCTGCCACCAGTCAGGTTGAACCTCCTGACACACCCTGCTCTATCCAATTGGGGAATTCTTGGTTCTTCTACCAAGGACTTCTTACTTAATCCCAGCTCTAGGAAAAATAGAAAAAGTTAGTTGGAGACCACCTGGGCCTCCTACTTGGATATTGTTACAGATAGCCGATTTCTTGCTCATTTCTCTTCCTTAATTTCACTGTTTTAAACGGTGCTGAGGGTAAGTGAAAACCAGTCCCTTTGAGAAACCTGACAGTTGCTTTGCCCAATCCAGCAAAATCTTACATTTTTGATGTCATGATCTAAGTAAATTACTTTGTAGGAGAATCCACATTCCTAATAATCCTGCAGTTGAGTGATAAAGGTGCCACATTGTTTTCATCAGTTATGCTGCTATGTGTGTGTGTGTGTGGCTTTTCAGATGGGAATAAGAGATGAATTTTGTCTATTTAGGTTTCTTAGCATGGAATAAATTTACTAGGTAATTAAGGGGAAGGGGAAGTTGTAATGTTGTGGGGGGGAAACCGGAAAATAATTTGTCCCTCAGATCTGGCATGCAAAATTCCAGAGGACCACAACATGACAATAAACATTTTCTGTATCTCATTGCTGCTATCTAGAGGACATTTATATTTTTGAATATCTGGTAGTACCCATATGTCACTGGTTCTTTTTATGCCCACAGTTTGGTTGTTCCAGGCTCTACAACACTTAGAGTTTTTATATCTCCCTTTATAGGTTGGAGAGGTGTTTTATTTTAAACAAACTATTTACAGTATAAAAGTATATACTATATGACTATGTAACTAGCTAATATCTAACAATCCTAGCTTATTACTAATTAACCTATATTACTAATGGAATTATACTATACAATGTTCTTCTCTCCTTATCTTACTATGTTCTATACAACTACTTCTATTCTATACTAATACACATATAATCTACCTATTCTTATTTTGTTACTACTACTACTAGCCTACTGCTACTATAGCTAGTATAGAGAGCTTCTGTTATTGGGCAGTTTGCACAACACTTGCCCCTTCTCACTGGTTTACTGCAGGACTTTGCTTTGTCGTGTTGTTTCCTCGGGACCTCCAAAGTCTCTGTGGGGAAAACAACACTTCTCCGTTCCTTTGGCTGCTTTATTTCTTTCTAGCTGCTGCAAGATCTCCGAACACACCTTCTCTGCAATCTCCTCCTGTTTCCTCTCGCCTCCTCGATCTCCCAGCTGTTACAAAGCTGAGGCTTTTTATCAGCCACTCTGCCGTTCTAACACTGGAAGGAGATTTGAAATAGGAGGGAGGGAGGCAGCACAGGTGCCTGTGATTGCCCCGGCAGCCTGCTCTCCCACACTGTAGGGTGCCTGTAATAAGAAAGGTGTGATATAACAGGAAGGAAGGAAATTGGTTTGCCTAACTGAGGATATGCAGTGTAGAATATGATGATACAACTTGGATTTGATCTTGATTATTTTACCCTTTGAGCTACAGATGTAAATGTATGCATAAATGCATTGATGGTATTTATGTTCCTGGAGCTGACATATGTAATTTTAGGAGGGTTTTTTTAAAAAAAATCTATTTATCATATCTATCTATCTATCTATCTATCTATCTATCTCCTTTTTTGAATTTTGTTTTACATTGTCAAAGTTGTTAGACCATAAAACAGTAAACAATTACTCAACATTTGTCAGTCCCTTCCTTTCTGCTGCAAAGTCCTTCATCTGGGATGTGACTAACTTCCCATCAACACCTGGGCCTGGAAGAAGGGTTAGTTCAAATACAATACTGTGGGCAGCTGTCAAAAAAAAATCATCCTTTTGGTGGTTAGAAAAAGCATTAAGAAGCAGTGGGAAAACACTTTCAGCTGTTGCTCCTGTTGTTTCATCTGGCAGGGTAGCCACTAGCTGCTATCCTAATAACTATATTATGGAAAGATACAGGAGCTGAAGCAGGCTACATACTGTTGTAGATTGATTACAATATAGTTATGATTTCTCACTCCTCTGCCAAGGTCAACCTCTGTTTGTTTCATTAAGCTCTTATTCTCTCTAGTGCTTTCCAGTCTGTGTTCTCACGTATTGTCTATTGATGGTGTTACAGAGTTGTTCAGATGTGATGGTCCTTTATTAATGCCAGTTTGCCTTGGGCATTTCCTGGACATGTTGAAACAAACTTTCCATTTTGTTCCAGGAAAAGCAAAAAGTTATAAGGTTTGTAGAATTGCTAGGAAAAAAATGTGCTGGTGTCATTCTTTATATACCCTATATCTACCAATGGAGTTAAGGAGTGACATGCTTTTTCTGCTAATTAGGCTAAGGCAGTTCTAGCTTAACACACCTTGTGTGCCGAGCTGAAGAAGGCTCAACTTTTTTAAAAAAGGTTTTGTTGAATACAATATCTGTAGTATATTAGGACAAAAAAGTGATCTGACTCTTCAACCTTTTTCAGGCTTATATTGCCTGTGTGAATAGTAATTATGTAATGAGCATCCATGTAGCATTATTTTTCAGCCAGATATTATCTACCTTAAAGCTAAATACAGCTTTACCTTGATAGTTCTGCATAACACTGCAAAAGTAGGCGGTGGAACCAAAGATATTTCTCACCCAGAGTGCCATTTATCTTAAGTAGACATAAGCGTAAATATTTTCATGTTATAAATGTGAATGCTATTTTGCATTATATTCCAAAATTGTGTCATCTGACCATTTTTGAGGAACTTTTGTTATGATGGGGAATAGCCAAGAGAATGATACTGAGAGACAGAAAATTATTACTACTCCTGATATCAAAGACTGGATTCAAGAAATGTGTAACTTACACATTTTTGTAAAGGCTGTTTTTTCTACTAATCAGAAATGATACAATATGTTTCCCTTTGGCATTAACTTTATAGTATTTTACAAGAATAGACAATTTTGTCTATATATGTATCTATTATTGATGTCCTGTTATTAAATATATATGTGATATATTTAGGTGACTTATATCTATTTAGCACATTAATTCTTAAGGGAGAATGTTTATTTTGTTTTGTCTCTTTTGGTTTTATAACTTAATAACTAATTAGATTATTTGTTGTAATGCGTGTATACTACTGTTTTTTAATTTTTTTTCCATACTGTTTTTTAGCATTTTTTTTCATTTTTTTGAAATTGCACTTAAAAAAATAGAGTATTTTTTATCCTTGGGATGGCCCTAATTCAAGAGCCCTCCTCTCAGTACATATCCTTGAATGCCAAAGACATTCACTCAGTCAGATCCCAAAGGGAGTAGCTGAGCTGGGCAGTCCAGAGACCGGATGTGAAAAATAGCTCAGTGGCACCACCTGCTGAAAGTATCACAGCTCTTCCCAGTCTGACAGATGGTTTTCAGACAGCCGTTCCCAATAATATCCAGGACTGTCATGGAAAGTGTTTGTGATATGGAGGACGCAGAAAGTCAAAAGTGTTAGACGCTAGAAAAAATTAGACTATGTTTCCATGTATCTTTACTCCAGCCATCTGAATGCTCCATCATTAAAGCTTCTTTTTGCTATAGAGCCTTAGTAATACAGCTCTACTTTTAAAATGTCCTATACAATTACCATTACAAAAGACATGAGGACATAAGGAAAGTAGCTGTTTAGTGTACTCGCTAATAAAACATAAAATTCTTGATTGTTTCTTTCCTTGCCTATTTTATAAAGTTATTTTCTCCTTACCCCCCTGTTTCATAATGCTATTAAGTGATATTTAAATGCTATATGTTACCCACTGGATTGTTACAGAATGAAGACATTAAATGGAGAAACTTCCTACAGCATTTTAAAACACATTAGGTAATTAACCAGAGGGAAGGAATATGACATATTTAAAGAATACACAGAAATTGTCTGTGTCTGTTTTCAGTGTAGTTACTGGAAATGGGAGAACCAGGAACATCCTCTGCACGTTTTTTATACTGTAATGAGAAAGACCTGGAAAATGCATACACATCTGTTCTTAGTGATCCAACTCCTGCAAGTAGCAGCATGTTTAATAAGGGACCTGTTTATTCCTGTGAACCTGTTTAATATTACCATAAGGCTAGCAATTGAATAAAAAATAGCAATCTCCACTGCAAAAGTCAAGATGATCTAACAGGAGAAGCCTTTGCACATTGTGGTGGAATCAATAGGAAGCACTATCATGCATTTTAAAAGGAATAACTAGTATGTCTCACTGGCCTAAAGTTAGCAAGAATGATATACTGTACAGAAAGAGGATTTATATGAGATTTTCCATGTAGATAATAATATGTTAGAAAAGTAATGTAAGTTGTAGCCAGGTGCTGTTAATCCAGTTGACTTTGAAAGAGATAACATGAGAGCCAGTTTGGTCTAGTGGTTAAGGTGCTGGGCTAGAAACCAGGAGACTGAGAGTTCTAGTCCTGCCTTAGGCATGAAAGCCGGCTGGGTGACCTTGGGCCAGTCACTCACTCTCTGCCCAACTCACCTCACATGGTGGTGGTTGTGGGGAAAATAGGAGGAAGGAGTATTAGGTATGTTCGCTGCCTTGAGTTATTTATAAAAAATAATAATAAAGGTGGGATAAAAATAAAATAAAATTTTAAAAAAATTGATGGTTGGGAGCTACTTTTCCCTTCAAAAAGACCAAGCTAGTCAAACTAACTAAATACCAACTAGCTAACAGGTATGAACTTACTGGTTAAAATTAACTGCCTGTAAAATAAGGCATCCCATCTGTAAAACCAAATCCTTATCTGCATATAATTGGGGGAGATGGGCGGTGATATAAATTTAATAAATAAATAAATAAATAAATAAATAAATAAATAAATAAATGCATACAAACTGCTCTTGCATGTACACACATAATCATGCACCATTCAATCGCACACAAGCCTGTGCATGCATGCACATATAATCACCCTCATGTAAGTTATTCATGCATATACACACACACTATGTCTTTCATAGAGAAAGTCTGGAAATCTAGTCACAGCAAAAAAAACACATGCCACTTTTCATTAAGTTCATTGAGCTAAGTTGCCTTATTCCTAGGGAAGCATGCACAGGCTGCTCTCTTGCTGGGGATGGATCTGTCACCCAGCTTAAACCATATAAGGAGAAGGAAATAGGAGAAGAGTTCCTTGCAATATTGAACTGTTTTTTTCCTTCTATTTGCAACAAGGAAATGAGTCAGTGGAAGCCTTTGTGCTCTGCTACAAAAAAACTTGTACATGCATTTTCTGTAGTAGTCCCACTGAGTTCAGTATCTCTTATACCTAACTATGTTTAAGTCTTAAAACTAGAAGTCTTAAACATGTTCCTCTTGTTCCCCTCTATGTGTAGAGCAGAGCTTTCCAAACTTTTCATGTTGGTGACAAACTTTTTAGACATGAATCTTTTTGCGACACACTCTTACAGCAGGGCATCATTTCGCGACACGCTCTTACAGCAGAGCACAAGGCAGGCACTAGGACCTGCGCAGAATCACAGCAGGTTTGGAGGCAGCAAGGCACAAGGCAGGCACTAGGACCTGCGCGGAATCACAGCAGGTTTGGAGGCAGCAAGGCACAAGGCAGGCACTAGGACCTGTGTGGAATCCTGGCAGGGCTCGGAGGCAGCAGCAGCCGTGACACACCCAGACACTGCAGCCGACACACTACCGTGTCCCGACACACAGTTTGGAAAGCTCTGGTGTAGAGTATGAGTGTCTGCAGTGGAGAAGCCCTATATCCATAGAGATTCTTCACTAGCTGATGATCCTGATTTTCCAAAGACGTCATTCATTTGGAGAACTTCCATGGATGGAAGAACAAACACCCTCAACAAGAAGTGGTGGTTGAGCATGCTCATCCTCATCCCTTGAAACAAGAGAGTATCCTCTTGGTCTTTAAATACTATCAGGAGGAAGTGATTCTAGGAAATATCAAGAAAAACCAAACAAAAACATATTTCTGAAGCTGCTATTTATTTGGGGAAGAAAACTACATTTGAGACCAAAGATAAGGCCCTCCTAAGCTTAAGAACAGCAAACGCATCCTGATCATTCCCAACCCACAGAGAGTTTTAAATAGCTCAGGGACAGAGAAAAAGGTCTCACTTTCAGTCCTTGGCATTTCCATTTGGATGAGATAAAATCCTATCTGAAAGTCACTATCCATATATACTGGACTACAGATTAAAAGTAACGTGCAGTCTCCTTTAAGTTGAATTCAACACCTCGTGATTTATGGATGCACCCATATAGATTAGTTGACAACAAGAGGAAATGCCTTGATGGTTTTCCCATTCAACTATTAACCATGTACAACTCTGCTTAGTTTTTGGAGATCAGTCAAGTACAGTAGGTATTACTATCTACCAGGTAATACTATCTAGCTGAGCAAACTACAAAATAGCCAAAAACATTTTAGCCCAACAGACCCTGCCTACATGGTAACTTTATTCCTCACTGTGTTGTGAAGTTATTTCAGTTAATTCAATGGAACAAGGGTCAGTTAACCATGAATCAGCATGTTTTGTGAACACAGCATTGACAATACTGAGCTAGATAGATGGGTGGTGTGATTCAGTACAAATAGCTTCCTATGTGTGAATTATAGATTTGACTTTTGATCTTGTTTGGCACCGGACCAGAATGCAACCTTGAAGGCATGCAAAAGATGGTTGAATTTGTTTGGGTTTTTTTTCAGCCAGGTTGGGCTTCAGCAACTTGAATGAATTGATGGATTCAGTAAGACTTGAGACATACTAGAGAAAGCTGTGCTCCCACTTTGCATATGGAAAGGGCCTGGAACCAACTGCTAAGGTGGTTGGGTGGGGGCACTCTTTGTCAAGCATAGTGACAATTAATAGTGCAGGTCCTGAAGTGTGATGGATTAGTGCTGTTTAAATCCATGTCCTTTCTCAGTTACATTGATTCAATTATGTTAAGAAGATTGCTCTCTAAATTGGTTTGCTTTTCTGTGTTTATCTCCTTTAAGGGGGAGAAGGTACAAAAAGAGGTGTAAATCAACTCAGTAAATTATGTCTCCTTTGAAAGGGAGACAAATTATTTCATAGATTCATGCGCTGAATATGGTGTTTGATAGTTAAGTATGAGTAGTATAATGCGACCTCTAAACACATAGACCTTTCCTTCTGGTTTCTTGTCAATAACCTTTTAAAGAAGTGCCCACACATGATTTGTAATCACCTGATATCAACACTAAGTGTTTATACCACAAGGCAGTTTTTAAAGCATTAGGCATTTTCAAAAGGGGAGATAACAACTGCTTCTGCCAAAAAGGGGGAAAAGAGAAAGAAAGAAAGCTACCCTAGAGGCATATGTTATACAGTGCCCAGATTTTCATTTAGCTCTCAAAACAATATCAAAAGCCATAGAACAAGCCTGCAGAGTAAAATATATCACATTTAAGGGGCCAAAAAAAAAAAAACAAACCAGGAGAGTCCTTGCTTTAAAGACTTAAGGTGAAAAAAAAGCAAAACAAAAGACTGCTTTTTATTTTTGCAACCCTAACCCTTTATAAATTCAATCAAAGCCTAAAAATAAATAAGAAGCATTGAAGCATCCAGTTATTGCACTTCATATGCTGCTTTCCTAGCATCCATGGTTAATGGTGATGCTACCTGGGTTTTTAACATTTAATTCAAATGTTCATGTCAGAAAGTCAAGCATATATAGTGATTGTACCATTGTGGGAAGACCCAATAAAATTATGCAATTATTTTAAAAAGGAGAAATCAAGCAAAGGAAGGTTGATCAAAGAAATTAAGCTGATGCCTTGCATTGTTAGTTAACACAAGTCTGTAGTAAAGGAGGAAGGAAACTACTTTGTAAATGGGAGGCATTAAAAAAATGGGAAATTCATATTTTTTCCAGTTTTTTCCCCAAGTAATGTGAAGTCTTGAGGGGAAAAATATTAAGGAGCTTCCCCCATCTTTGAACTGTTTGATTACCCTTTGTGTTGCTGGTCGAACCCTGTCCTCCAGTGCATACAGTGTGCTTATTTGCAAAACAGCCTCTGCAGTATACACAAGCAGCTCTCACTGATAAGAGTTTGATTTGTTGAGATGCTTCTATGCACAGTTTATATGTGTACTTGTGTATGAGTTGCTTCAGCAGTGCCCAGCTGAGCATTGGACATTGGTCAGGACAGCCTCATTTCTAGTCCTTGAACATCCTCACTTTCTTTTTCTGAAATTCTTCCAGTTTGTCTGAAGGTTTCTTAGAGTACGGTGTTCCAGCATTGACACAGCGCATGAACTGGGACTTTACCAACTCAGTATAAAGTAGAATTATTACTTTTGTGATTTAGAAACTTTATTTCACTGTTGATGACATTCAGTTTCATTAATTCAATTTTAATCTACATTGAACTTTGACTGTATATGTAATAGCTAGCTCCCAGATTATTAAAGATTCAAGAAGCTGTTAGGAAAACTGCCAGCTGCAAGCTTGCCTGATATGAGAGAAGAGGTCTGCCATTGGATGAGGGCTGTGAGAAAGAGAAGCAGAACATCTCCCTAATGTACATGGATTGGTGCTCAATTGAAAACAGTAGACTTGCTGAAATTCCTGAATCTTAGGTTCACACAGCTGCCAAAGCTGACAATATATGTTTTATTTAGATTTTACTGTTATTTCGTTTTGTAATATTTATGCACATCATTGTGATATCTTTGGTGATGAAGATGTATCACATAAGTCTGTAATATAAATACAGTTTTGCATGAGTTGTATACAAGAGAAGATAACTTCCAGAACAGTGAAGGAAAATTAAAAGACCAAGGAATGTTTACCCTTGAGAAAAGAATTGGAGGGATTGGGGCAGGTTGGATAGTACTTTTTAAATACAGTATATGAAAGGAAATTAACAGAAGAATAAACCTGTCCTCTATCACTGGGAGTGGGCAGACTGAAAGCTAGACAGCAGTCTGTTAGTGATGCTTTAATTTGGATTCTTCGAGATAGGGTTGAAATCAATGGCTCATTCTAACTCTTGTTCTTGTTGTTTATTCGTTCAGTCGCTTCCGACTCTTCGTGACTTCATGGACCAGCCCACGCCAGAGCTTCCTGTCAGCTGTCGCCATCCCCAGCTCCCCCACGGTCGAGTCCGTCACCTCCAGAATATCATCCATCCATCTTGCCCTTGGTCAGCCCCTCTTCCTTTTGCCTTCCACTTTCCCTAGCATCAGCATCTTCTCCAGGGTATCCTGTCTTCTCATTATGTGGCCAAAGTACTTCAGTTGTGCCTTTAATATCATTCCCTCAAGTGAGCAATCTGGCTTTATTTCTTGGAGTATGGACTGGTTTGATCTTCTTTCAGCCCAAGGCACTCTCAGAATTTTCCTCCAACACCACAGTTCAAAAGCATGTATCTTCCTTCGCTCAGCCTTCCTTATGGTCCAGCTCTCGCAGCCATAGGTTACTACAGGGAATAGGTAAAGATAAAGGTTTCCCCTGCACAGTCGTGTCCAACTCTAGGGGCCGGTGCTCATCTCTGTTTGTTAGCCGAAGAGCCAGCATTGTCCGAAGACGCTTCCGCGGTCATGTGGCTGGCATGACGCGTGCGGAATGCTGTTACCTACCCACTGAAGTGGTACCTATTCATCTACTTGCATTTGCATGCTTTTGAATAGGTAGGTTGGCAAGAGCTGGGGCGAGTGCGGGAGCTCACTCCATCATGCGGGGCTAGGGATTCGAACCTCCAAACTTGCGATCTTCCGATCGACAAGCCTGACGTCTTACCCGCTGAGCCATCGCGCCCCTTTTACTACAGGGAATATTTTTACTACAGGGAATACCATATGCAGACCTTTGTTGTCAGTGTCATGTCTCTGCTCTTAACTATTTTATCAAGATTTGCCATTGCTCTCCTCCCAAGAAGTAGACGTCTTCTGATTTCCTGGCTGCAGTCAGCATCTGCAGTAATCTTTGCGCCTAGAAATACAAAGTCTGTCACTGCCTCCACTTTTTCTCCCTCTATTTGCCAGTCATCAATCAAGCTGGTTGCCATAATCTTGGTTTTTTTGAGGCTTAACTGCAACCCAGCTTTTGCACTTTCTTCTTTCACCTTTGTCATAAGGCTCCTCAGCTCCTCCTCGCTTTCAGCAATCAAAGTGCTATCATCTGCATATCTGAGATTGTTAATGTTTCTTGCAGTGATTTTAACTCCAGCCTTGGATTCATCAAGCCCAGCACGTTACATGATGTGTTCTGCGTACATTCTAACTCTATGATTCGATTAATAAAATATCAGAATGCCAAGATATTTAAACTTGTGTTTTAATTTGATGCCATTAGAATGTAGAATTATCATTAATCATACCTCCCTCAGGAGGGTATTTCAAAGTTTGGAAGCTACCGCAATGATGGTTCTCAGAGAAGGCCATCACAGAGGATCCTTAGGCATGAGCAGGGACATATATGTGGAAATATTCCTTCAGATATTTTTATTTATTTATTGGATGTTAAGTATCTATCCTAGTTTGCTCTAGGAACTTCATTCATACATGACATTCCCTCCTTTAATTTTTTCACACAACAATCATATGAAAAAACCAGCACATTGATTTACTGTAGCATAGCTCTATTTAGGTACAGAATCGACCATCTTTTGATGGCTGGGGATATAAAACATTTTCAGTATTTTGAAGCATGCAGTGGATTCTCTGTATCTAAGAGCAGCCACTCAAAATCTTGCCTTTTGGGAGGGATAAGAGTGATACAAAGTAGAAACAGTTTACGTTCCCCCACCCCCTTGAGTTTTTGATGGATTTTAAGGGTTGTTTCATTAAATTAGTTAAGGCTGTTGCTTAATGCTTATGCTGTAATTTTGGCAGTTGTGAATGGAGGTTCCTCTAGGGACAGGAGAAAAAAATGGGTTTGTGGGCTCTATACATCTCTGGGCCTTGGGTCACTCACCTCTGAACTAGGTAATAAACTAATCATAATCCTAGCAGTTGCATTCTGAATAAGTTGAAGCTTCTGAATCATTTTTATAAGGAGTCCCATCATGTTACATCCCAGGACTCCCATATAAAATTGCCAGAAGATGAGTCAACATAATCAGGCTCTCTCAGTCTAGAAAGGGCTGAATATTTTGAAAAAAAAGGCTGTAGGCTACTAAGGTCACTTTGTTCTCTAGTGGTAGTGTTAGATCAAGACGTTGCTCCAAATTACACTTCCTTTCTACAAAGGTCAAATGCTATTTGCGTGGGGGGAGTATTGGAACCATTTGTCTTAGTAGAATCCTGCTTCAGTTTATTGGCCCACATCAATTTCATTACTGAATCCAGAGTATCAGCATTTCTATAGCTTCACTTGATTCTGATAAAAATTAAAACAGAATTAGAAATCATCAATGTATATTTGGTACTTAATTCCAAGTCTTTGTATGGCTTTGTCTAGCAGATTTATATAGATATTATAACAGATGGAGGGAGGATGGAACATCAAAGAACTCCCTAAGTTAAAAGTCAAGAGGTTCACAGAAGTCCCCCTATGCTACCTTTTGCAATTGAACCTGTAGGGAATGTTTAGGCAAACTGAACCTGCAGGGCGAAACAACTGTATCACCCTAATCGAGAAAGCAGATTCATTAATATGCCATGACCACTGGTATCAAAAGCTGCTAAGAGATAAAAATGGATAATCAGGATCTCATTTTGCTTTCTCTCTCAAGACTGAGGTCCAACAGGATAATCAAAAATATTTCTCACCCAATTTCTTAGTCTAAGCCTGATTTAAATAGGCCTAAGTATTTTAACCAGCAGCAACAGTACAACAGCTTGGCAAAAAATGAGATATTTGAGAATTGGGCAATAGTTCTTGCAATTTTTCATTTCAGTGAGATGGAATGCTATCACAGTTGTTGCTTCAAAGAAGCTAAGTCCCTTCCTCTTTTAATATGGCATTAATAAGGTCTTGCACCTATCCAGTCAATACCCAGCAAAGTGAGCATACAGATGATTTAGCATAGTTCTGTAAGTACTTTATCTGTATCTTAAAGCTGAAATAATCAAAATAAATTACATAAAACCAGATCACTGGACACCTCCATTGAAATTGTACAACATTAATGTCTAGATTGAAGGATATATAATTCATTTTACTGCCTAAATACTTAACCAACTTGTCACATGACACTTTTGAGTGTTTCAAAAGATTTCTCATGTAGTATAGATGTAACAGATTTTTCACCGTCAAAACGTTCTTTTGATTGGCTTCTTGAGGATGCAATAAAGAAATCTTGGTTGGGACTCTTTCCGATCTTTGCAGTGGCAACTATTATTATTATTATTATTATTATTATTATTATTATTATTATTATATTTTTATCTTGCTTATATGCATATGCATATATATTTGGTTGACTCAACGTGGCTAACTTACTTAATACTCCAGCCTTCTATTTTCCCCACAACAACTTCACTAGAATATTTTTAAATCTGATGTACAGAGTGGGAAAAGTCTCTTGTAAACCCTTGGAGACAATTCCAGATAATTTATATTTGGATTAATTTTACATGCTGTATAATCAACTTTTTAACTTGTTGATTAAGTTGATTGTTCCATCTGCATATCATAACCAAAAATTTTAGCCCACTTTACCGTATTCTTTTACTTGTTTCAAATTTAATTAAAAGTTATACATTTTAGCAATTACATGTTCATCCTTTGTACACAATTCTATTCCAAACTCAGTCTTACAATGTTCATAAACTCTTGTGTCTACTTTAAATCTTTCTAATAACTGTAAATAAGAAAACCATTAACAACTATATCCCTCTGCCACCAGTTCTTCTCTTTATTTTATTTTATATTCCCCTTGACAAAGTTCTAGTATCTGCCGATAAGTTAGCCATTTGTGTTTGCCTATTATTTCTCATCTATAAAGTGCTTCTTGTGCTGAGAGCCACAAAGGTGTTTTCGGGCACAACTTGGGTTTGCATCTATTCCATATTCTCAATATGGCACATGTTAACATAATGGTTTTTAAAACCCACATTAACCTTGACTTTGTTGTACCACAAATATCCATGCCACCCAAATCTCAGGTTGTGTCCTAACTCCAAGAGCCTTCTATTTCTCAGCAGCACCCACTCTTTCATCCAAACCAAACAGCAAGCTGCAAAATACAATTCCAAATCTGGTAAGCCCAATCCTCCTCTTTCTTTTGCATCTTATAACACTTTATATTTAACTCGTGGTTTTTTCCCTTGCCATATAAATTTAGATATATCTTTTGTTGTTGTTGTTGTTGTTGTTGTTGTTCAGTCGTTTAGTCGTGTCCGACTCTTCATGACCTCATGGACCATAGCACGCCAGGCCTTCCTGTCCTCCACTGCCTCCCGGAGTTTACTCAAATTCATGTTCATTACATCGGTGATGCTATCTAACCATCTCATCTTCTGCCGTCCCCTTCTCCTTTTGCCTTCAGTCTTTCCCAGCATCAGGGTCTTTTCCAGGGAGTCCTCTCTTCGCATTAGGTGGCCAAAGTATTTGAGCTTCAGCTTCAGCATCTGTCCTTCCAATGAGCAGTCAGGGTTGATTTCCTTTAGGATTGACTGGTTTGACCTCCTTGCAGTCCAAGGGACTCTCAAGAGTCTTCTCCAGCACCACAGCTCGAAAGCATCAATTCTTCGGCGCTCAGCCTTCCTCATGGTCCAACTCTTTATATCTTTTTGCCATTGTTTAAATGGTACATCGGTTGTCAAAACAGGTATTGTCTGAAACAAAAACATCATTCTTGGCAAAAGGTTCATTTTTATCACAGAGATTCTCCCCAATAGTGACAATTTTAATTTCACCCATCTTAATATGTCCTCCTTAATTTAATTTCATATCTTAACATAACTATTTTGAAATAACATACAATTCATATTTATCATAGGAATACCCACATATTTTACTTTTTTCTTAATCTTAAAACCAGTTTTCTCCATCAGTTCTATTTGATCTTCTAACTTAATATTTTTGTTAACATCTTTGTCTTTTGATTATTAATCTTAAAACCTGCTAATATACCAAAGTCCTTTAATTTTCCCATTAATGTTTCTACTCCCTCTAGTGATTCTTCTAAAACTAACACCAAATCATCCGCAAATGCCCTTAACTTATAAATTTAATTTTTAATATTAACTCCCATAATTATCTCATCTTGTCTTATATACACAGACATTTCAAGAAACCATGACATAGTAAGCTATTATACAGCCATAGCTGATCTTTCTAATCTAATCTCTTCCAGAACATTTTGTTTGCAATACATTTATACCTGGATCTCAAAATTTAGATCAAATGGGAAACACTTTTTTTAATGTACAAAAAGCCAGATTAATAAGAAATATATCTGAACATTGGACATAAGTATCTAAGAGACTCAAACCATCCGCTCTTGAGTCATTCCCCCATTCCTTTCTTTCCCCAGAACTGTATGGTAAATCGGGGAACAACCTACTTAGGAGATGACATGTTGACTGAACTTTTCATCTCAACATTCCATGTAAGATCAGGTCCTTGGGAGGAGCTCCAGCCATTTAACAAAGAAATTCCCCAGGGCATTCTAGACTTCACCGTTAGCATCCTGAAACCTATTTAGAATGAACAAAACACCTTAGAAAGAGATAAGTGGAACAATGGCACTCTCACGGTCATAGCAGTATCCTTGAACTGTGCAAATGTTATGAATTCACTAGGGCTTCAGTCTCCCCACTCCCGCAACCAGTGCTCCAAGGTTACAACCAAATCTTACTTTAATGATTGTTTAGGATAGAATTGTATATGTTTATAAAATCCATACATCATCTTTCACTAGAATATTTTTAAATCTGAAGTACAGAATGGAAAAAGTCTCTTGTAAACCCATTGAGACAATTCCAGATAATTTATATTTGGGTTAATTTTACATGCTGTATAATCAAGTTTTTTCCCTAACAGCCCAAAGCAGTTGATCTGAAGTATCTGATTAGGGAAAGATATGAATTAAATATATTGCTTTAAAAAAAATCTGCATTTGGAATTGGAACAAATTACTTCATCAAAAGTACTGATTTTTCCTTGGACACTTGTTAATATTCAGAAAGAAAAACCAACTTTCTTTGCTTACAGATATTGCCCAAATGTTATATCTGTTGTGTTCCAGTATTGAGCTTTCTCTTATTTCCATTCATTTTTGAAAGAGTAAATTAAATCAAAATGATTTGGTGCAGAAATGTTGTCTAAGATTTCCTTTTAATTTTTTTCCCCAGTGGCCTCTTTGCTGGCAACTTCACAGAAATGCATTATTTGGAAGATGGTACTAGCACTATTGTCATACGTAATTACACGGTAAGCTTTGTGAATTCCTGTGGTTAGGGTCGATATATGATACTTCAAAATTAAAGAGACAGAAAGGGAACCATGAAAATAAAGTGGCTAGTCTATATTTGATTGTAGATCTTTCCTGCTATAGTTTACACACCCTTTTGTTCAAAATGCACATCTGTGGAAGGAAATGCTCCAATGGAGCCATGATGTCAGGGCTTTAAATTGCTATAAGATTTGTGCACTTAATGCTGTTTGAAATTGTGCCTATTCGAGGTTTAGAACAAGCTGAGAGCCTCTTTTGTGGCAAAGATGTAGTGTGAGAGCCAGGTTTCGAGATATGGAAGCTCTCACAAAAAGTTTACAAACTCTTCCTGGGCTTCTTCAGTGCAAAAGCTAAAAGGACCCCTTTATTTCTTTTTCATTTTCATGGGATCAGACCGTGAAAATATATTATAGATGAGGGTGTGGAAGAAGAGTTGATAAAAGGATCCAAGCTTTACCTGATATTTATTAAAATCTTAACAAATAACTCCACAAAGCATTTACATCTTCTTCTCAATAAAACTATAGGGCTGCAATGACATTTTCTTTTTCTAGCTGTAAATAAGGTTTCTTAATTAAAACAGCACTGTGGATGAGCTTAATTATTACATTTGTCTTTTATGTGTTGATTAATTCCAGCTGAATTGGCATTACAACATTAAAATTATATGTTTGATAGAGCTGTCGAACTCAGTGCTTTTCATAATAACCACATAGATAATAATAAATGAACTTGCATGACTTATATTATTACATAATATATTATATGACTTATATTGGGGCTGTTGATATGAGCAATTCTGGAATGTGTAACTAAGCTGAATATTATAATCAATAGTCTCACTAGAGGTTCCTCCAAATTTTAAGGTGAAGCAAGAAGCAGAACCTTCTACAAATGTATAGACAAAGTGGTGGGAGTTGGTATTCAAAGGCATAATATATAGTTAATGGGATTAAAAGACTTTCTTCCATGAATTACCACTCAGCTTCTGAATGCAATTTAAAGTGCTCGTGGTCACCTTTAAAGCCCTTCCAGTTTCAGTGTCTGGATATCTGTGGGATCTTCTCCCAACAACATCTGCTTGCACGATAATATCAAATATGGAGGACTTACTAGATACCCCCTAACTTAAGGAAGGCCACACTCCTACAATGCTTAGGCCACAGTTGGATTGGAAAGAAAAGCTAAATAAGGACATGCTCTGCAATGTGCATTAGTTCAATGGTACTTTAATCCCAGGCTACCATGAAGCCCACAAAGTCTCAGGGTGGCCAAGCTAGAACATAAATGTCTTGAAACATTGCCTGGTGTAAGGATGGGGTAGATGAGGGGCAAGAAACAAAGACTGAATTCTGTCAAGGCAGAGATTTTGTGAGTAGGGGGCTTCTGGGTTTGGGAATTAGCAGTTTATCTGTTCTAAAATGGGAAGGCGTTCTCACAGAAAGAACTGGAACATAGTTATAGGGTGCTTCTACAGTCATCATTATCATGGGAGGCCCAAGTACCCTCTTTGCCTAGGAGTGCATATTGCCAGCTTCAGCTGGAGACAAACAGTGCCCTTTCCTGGATAGCAATAGCCCAGCTATGGTTGCTCAAGGATAGGTAGCCGCATGTTTAGATTATACTATACACTCTATGTGAGGCTACTAATGTGCTTGGTTTGGAAGCGAATGCAGTGATCAGGTTGCTGAATTGAGCACCTGCCCATGCCCATCCCACACCTTTGCACTAGCTGTTTAGTTACTGGGCCCAGTTCAAGGTCTCATACAATTCTAAACAACTTGGGCCAAGAGTACCTATCAGATCACCTTCACCATAATAGGCCTGGTATGTCACCGAGATCACCAGGAGAGATTTTGCTGTGTGTAATGACAGCTGCAGAAAGCCATTTGGGGTTTGTTTGCAGGTGAATATTCTCTAAGTGGAGTCTACAGTCTGGAATGCTCTGCTTCCTGATATTTGGGCAGCATCTGCTATCCTGTGTTTTAGAGGCTTATTGAAGTTTACGTCTTCACCCAGCCTTCCCAGAAGTCATCTTCGAAGAATGGGGCTTTCTTTTTCCTTCCCCCACCCCACCCCATGCTTTTAATGAGTATGTTTTGTTGAATATTATTCTTATGTTGTAGTTCTGTATTGTTTTATTATGCATGTTATTGCTGCCTTTATTTAGACACACATAATTTCCTTTATATGTCTTTCTCCCTTTACATTATTTTTATTAAGCTGATACTGGAACAGATTAAAAAGATAATTCTGTAAATATACAAGGCAAACAACTTCTTTTATAATGTTAATTTTATCCATATTGATATGCCTTGCATGTAGTTTATAACACTTGTCATTTTTTACATCTTTTCACATAAAATGAAGAGAAAAAGAAATACTTTTGTGCTAAGCTAATATTTTCTTTATGTGGTGATCAGATTTGCCTAAAATTCATACTCCTGAACTATTAAAACTCAACTGTGATATTTTCATATGATTACTTTCTCTAACCAAATCAAGGTGGTCTTTAAAAGGCTGCTGTCTGAGACTATGTAATTGAAAACCATGCCCTGATACTGAAAGGTTAATTAATGCAGCTCAGATGTGAATGAACCAAGAAATAGAGGTTAGTTAGATGACTGCTATGCTGAAATATGAGAGATAGCTTTCTTTGCATTAATAAGATAACAACCTTTCACAAAGGGGGTGGGGTGGGGGAAGTAGGTTTCCAGCTGGCATTCAAAGAAGCTAGAAATGCTGCTTGTGACACAAACTTTATTTTATAATCAGGTCCATAATTGGGGAGAAGGTATTACGTTTCATCAGCAATAGCATTAACCTTGAATTTCAGACAAATTCACAACTTTATTGACTATGTATCTTCTGTTATGGTTCCTTTGGTAAGCATCTGGATTTATTAAAAAGAAATACAGTAACCTGCCACAAATTGAAACAGGAGTGGCTTCTGAAAATAGAATTCCCTTTCATTCCTGTTCTTAATAACGTGCTGCTTCCAAGTCAGCATAATATGATAAAATATTCTCTCTCCTCTCCATCCTATTTCTCATGATCAATTTCTTTGTGAAGCTGTAAAATAGGAAATGGTTTTATTACATTGTGCAGTATGCTTAATTATGTCTTATGGATCTGCATAATTTAAAATTTATATCTACAGTGAATGCCTAAAGGTGAATGACAGTGTAATTTGCTCTGCTGTTTAATTTTACAAACTGCTCCCATCATAGTTTTCCAATAATAATGTAATCAAAAAGAGCAGGCGTGTCAGGGAGAATAGCTTTAAATACTTGTCTGATCATTGTCTTTTGCTGAATGAGGTACAGCATAGATATTGCCATGAGCTCATATAATTCTGGCATTAAATCCTGAAAAGTTTCATGTCTTGTTTCAAGGTAGGCAGAAAGATACTTTCAGCATGATTATTTCTTCAAACACTGGAATTCAGAAAAGACCTTTATATATATAAAAAAGGAGCAGAACACTTCATACATCAACAATAAGATTACACATAGAATATTGGAATTGATTCTTTTTTCTCTGTCTCATTAGAATCATTGCTTCTATCATGGCCATGTACAAGAATATGCTGAATCTGCAGTAAGTTTGAGTACATGTTCTGGACTCAGGTAAGACAAAGAATTTAAGATCATGGACATAAGATATAATCACAGTTGCTGCCAGTCCAATGCCTTAGTCTAGATCTTGTAGGGCTAAGAGGCTCTTTAGTAAAACTGAGATGAAGGTATTGCCAGTACTTAGATGGGTGGCCTCTAAAGAAGAGAAGAGATTTCTATAAAGCAAGTATCTTGGAATGTCTTGTTCTCTTGCCTCCTGATACCTTCTTTCACTTTGGAATAACCACAGAGTTCACCTGATCATCATAACCTTGTATGGTATACTTTTATCTCTAAAGGAATTCTGTCCTACTGTTTGTTCTTCCATCTGTTTTGTCCATTAGTTGCATTTCTCTACATCACCACTAATCTCTTTGAATCTATAAATATCCCCTCCTTTTGTTCTCTGTTTATAGGAATTGTCTTTTCTCTCTGCATTATTGAAATGTTTTTGAGAGAAGTTCAAGTATGCTAGTATTGTTATACATGAGCATCAACTAAAATGACAACATAAATTATGAATATTAAGAATGTAGAAATATAAAACATGGGCTAAAGGGGGCACCAACATAACAATACTCATATGTCAAATGTTGGGATGCAATACACCATTATGCCATTGACATGATGATGTCATTGTGTGTGTGTGTGTGTGTTGTCATATTGACACCATCATGCTTTTGTATGAATGCTATTGGTTAGCTGCTAGTGAATCTCCATTTACCAGATATTGGGAACAAACAATCTGAGCACTGATACTAGTCTAAAAGAATATTATTTGAATACACCTCAAAAAGAGAAGCTAGGAATGAACATTTTATTGCTTAAGGTAATCAGACTAGTTATTTCCTGAGAAATCCAAATGTTAACACATAGATATGACTGTTCACATAGAATCTAAGGTGTTTATTAATCAAAGGAAACTGGTTTCTTTGAGAAACTGAATAAAAATTAAGCAAATTTAATAATGTAGGGAAAACTCACAAATCTGTTGGGAAATCTTTAAATGGTGTTTTTTATATTCTGGACCCAGTTCATAAATCTATTATTTTATATACCCAGCAATTGAGAACACTGCAGTTTGCTCACTAAATCATCCTGAGTTATCATCCTGTAATTTGCTGTAAGTTTGCATTGTGGATATATTTAGAAAAGCAAGGTTGGAATTAAGCATTGTTTTTCATTTGCTTCAGGCTGAATATTTTTAGTATCATTGTGATATTGCCAAGTGATACAATAACCAATTGAGGAGCTAGCTCAATATATTTAACATATTCTGAAGCAGACAATATGAATATTTCTAGATTTTCCTCTCAGTGTATTTTAGTCTTCATCTCAAGGAGCAACATTTGGTGATCAGTATACTGTACCTATTCTGCTCTTTATCCTGTCTGCTTTAAATCCAAATTGTGACAGCTGAGATATCCATATGAGATGGTATGTCATACAAAATCATTTGTTGTTATAATAAAACCAATTCACAGCTTGCTAGCACCATTTAACCTTAATAATCTTCAGTCTTACAGTCATTGGCGATCACTCATAGCCGAGTAAGATTGTCTTCCAAAGGTAAAATTTTAACAGTGGACAACTAGCAAGCAATACAACTCATTTTCTAGGACTTAACAACTGATTGCATGGTCTTTCTTACTGTGCTTTAGGCCAAGAAGGTTTTTTTTTATTTTCTTACATTCAGAAATATTCATAGCATTATGTTGTCATTATAACTGTAATTTCTTTTGAGCTTGATGCATAATTTAATATTAGCGCACTTGAATCTCCTTTCTTAAACACATTTCAATAATGTGGGGAGAAAAGACATCTCACTATAAACAGAGAACAAAAGGAAGAGATATTTACAGAGGCTTCAAAGAGACTAGTGATGGTGCAGAGAAATAAGAAATGTTGCTATGGGGTTCAAAGTTAAAGAGGGCTAGAGATCAATAAATTAATCGTAAAAGTGTTTGTGCCATTATATATAAGGATACAGTCCTTTAAAAAAAATAAAACTGGTCCTTAGTATGATCTGAATTGGGTACCTTTGTGGTACTTGAAGACTATGATTTTACATTCAAATACAGCTTTATATATCAAACAGAGAGAATCCTGTTTGATTTCAGATGTTCAAGATCTATTTTTGAAATATACATGACTGTGATAAATAAAGCCAGCTAAGGCCACTAATCGTGATAGCTATAAATCACATCCAGTCATGAGGGAATAGCACTCCCAGTACCAGTTGTTGAAGTACAAAGCTGAAGAAGAATATAGTGCTAGAGCAGAGTTTGCAGGCCACTGTGAATATATGTTGAACTGAATGGGTCCTTGGCTTGATCCAGCACAGTTCTTCTGTTGTTATGCTAGGTGCTGTGAAGGGTTTCTGTAGAAACATGTAGTGAAGAAACAAACATATATTTATAAGAGCAAGGATGGGGAGGAAACTCTATTTTAATGCTATTTGCAATTCTAACATCTATATTAATGTCAGCTTAATTAATATGTATTCTGATGGGCTTAAATTTATTTCCATTAACTAATTAGAAAGTCTTGCATAATAGGAATGTTACCTTTAAAAAAATGAGAGGAGGATAATCACTATATGGTTCAGTTGTCTTGTTGAGGAAGTGGGGCCAAGGTTAGTAAGGTAATTGGCTACATAAATCCACAGCAGGTAACTTGTCCTCTCTAGCAGCATGAAACAGAGCAATAAATTGTATGACTCAGCTGGTGACCTAAAAATCCTTTTTATTTGATTACAGCTTGCCTGGGCCTATATGACATTTCATTGACATTTTTTGAATTAAGGAGTTCATGGGTGTCCATGGGGTGGGCAAGGGGGGAAAGGCAAATCACAAAAGGTGAATAACAATGACATTGCACAACTTTACATACATATGTCAAACATCAAGTTGGAAGTGCATAATGGTGGCATTTGTATGATGTTGTCACACATACATTGTCATTTTGGGGTTATTACACTTTTCTGTGGACGCTGCTGATACTTCCAGACTGCAGTTTGTTTCTCATGTTTCTTTCTCCTTGATCCTGTGCACATAAGCCTTCCTCAACTGGAAGTTGAAGTCCAACACAACAGGAGGATTTCAGGTTGGGAAAGGTTCTCAGTTACCATTTCATTTCTTCCAGTTTGTTCCCTTCTACCCTTAGGTTGTAAAATGATTTAAATCACAAAATGGTAGCATTTGAAAGTTTATTAAATTAAGAAAAGTATGTTCTAGCTTCAGAAAAATCACTGTTGCAGTTATTTATTTACTGTGAATATGTATATATGCACATTACCCCACAATAAATAATGGGAATTTCTTTTAGTAGGATAATTCATAAAGACATATATTAATACAGAGGTTGGCAATGCTGCATTCACAGGTACCATATCTCTCATAGCATTTGTGGCACCCCACCCCACCCCAAATAAAATATCCTTTTATAAGGATATTTATATTTTATAAGGATAAGGATTTCACTCTCCTCTCCTGAAATCTTTGAAAATTATAAACAAGAATACTGTACCTGAGATTTTGGGAAAGAATGCTGAAATGTTGTGTTTTGGCATTATGATATGATATGATGTAATATATGATGTAATATATTATATTGGTTCCTTCCATCATGCATAATTATTTGATGATACCTGAAAAATTGCCAACCTCTGTTTTAAGGCCTTCAGACAATAGAACTATGTGCCACACTAAGCTTGAAAGAGCAGGAAACCATTTATTCTGTAAACATTTTATCTACAGGGTTATTTGAAAAATTCAGTTAAATGTTACTGTAGCTAAGCTTCTCTCTTTGCCTCTCTTTGCTTTGCTCTACGTTTTTTATCCATTGTCTCTACAGGAAAAAACTGTACAGTACATAAATCTTTTGCTGATAACACAATTATACTGCCATGACTCCTAAGTGCAAGACCTTTAATCTTATTAGTGTTATCACTCACATTTTAACTCTAGGTTTAGTTCCTGGATAACAGACATAAAAGCTATGCTGGATAAATAGGATTTACAGTGTGAAAAGTTTAGTTTGCGTAACTAGTGTCTCTGGATGACATGATGAACATTCACATCCTTTTCTTTGGAACAGATTTTAGGATGCTAAAGTGTCTACTATATATTTATGAAAATAAAATGAATTCATTTTAACGGGAGAGGCATTTAAAATGAGAATACAGCCATGATGATACTTTCTAACCAAGGCTATTAAGCAGTTGCCTTAATTGTTCTGTCTTTTGCACGCTGAAACAAAACCATATAAAGCATATGGGAAAGAGCCAGGAAGCAGTAATGATCAGAATCTCAGAAAGGAGTCTGCTTAAATATATAAAAGAATAATAGCAGCAACAACAACTTAAACTAACCTCTTTTTGGATCCAATAAAATAGCAGAATGATTCAGTCATGGCTACAAGACAAGAAAGAGCTTCTCCCTTAAAAAAGATTTCCTGCCACTTACTCTTTATTGTTAAAGGCTAGCTGAGATCTAACCCTAGGTTGGGAATTACTCCTCTCCCAGTCCTAGCCTATCTTGGCTACAGAGTCATTGAGTGATGCTCTTATTGGCAGGGCATAGATAATAATATTGTTGAACTGTTTAAAATCAAGGTAATAGGGTATATACTGTTCTGTTCTTCCAATGTCTTGTGCAGTAATATCTACCAAGGGATGTGGGTATTCCTTTCCTGACTTTTTCCGAATATAAAAAGGAAAGGAAGCTGGACACCCAAAGGATTCAGCAAAATGGAAATCAGACAAACCTATCCCACACTCCTGAAACTGGGTAGATACATTTACATCTCCTTTCATGATGGATATAATATTTCCCAATAATTGTTTGGAAGGATGTCCCTGTGCCATTCCACAGAAGATGGGAGGAAGCTAAGATGGAAGGAAGCAAGCTGGTGACTTAGAGGGGATGGCAGAGAGCATCCTCACCCATTTACTTTCTGGTGAATGAGTGTTGTGTGACTGGCCACACTACCAGGAAGCATGGTAAGAGTGCCCGTAATGTGCCCTCAAACTTCCAGATGCCCACCTAACTTCCCAAAATTGACAACTGATTGAACAATTTTTAAAAAACCCTTCAAAGCTAAATAGCTTCCCTTTTTTCTTTATGCTGAGATGTTGTACAGTAACAGATTTTGGAAAAGTTGCTACAATTGTTTGAAAGCACTATTCAGCTGAAGTGTACACACAATGGAAATTTAGCTGGCAGTGCACCTATACGTTCCTACTAAAAAGTAAGCTTCATTGGGTTCAAGAGGATTGCCCCCCAGTAAGTGTTTATACAGTTTTATCTTCCTCTTTTACTCCAGTTGCTTTTTGCTAGCAAAGAAAGAAGCATGAATATAGATCAAACTTGCATTTGGGGACAATAATTACATTTATATCCTGCCTTTTCTCCATATGTTCTAATGGTCTTAAATGGCTTAATTCCTGGTAAACCAGAAGGAGAATTCATTTTCTGGGGCCCACAGGAGCCATACCATTGACTACATGTTAATATCCAATACACTACACCCACTGGCAGAATTGACTTTGAATTAATTCTTTATCCTGATGGTGACACTTCCCATTACTTGGATTACTTGGTCTTAACATCCCATCAGATAAGCAGGCTCTGAAAGGCTTGGTAAGGCATACACAGATGCACCACACCCCTGTTTGGGGATCCAAAGTAAGTGCCATGACAATTTCCGACTTGCTAATTTCCCCCAAAGTGTCATAATTTCAACAGTCCATTATGCTAGTGCAGGATGCCCACAAAGCCCTAAATGCTTACCACCAATTACTAAAGCAACTTAAATGCAGCTCTACTCCTATGCAAAAGAACCTCATAAAAGAGCCCTCAAAACCCTGGTTCGATAACGAATGTACCTAGCCAAGGCCAACTTAGTGGCTGCCTTTAGAAACTCCAAACAAGAACATGACAACTGCTTTCATGCCATATTTCATGCCCTTAAAGCAGAATAAAAGGCTCTTTTAGGGGTGAAGAAACTGCAGAGGCAAAGGCTGACTCAGAAAAATTGGGGCATGCAACCCAACAACCAATCCTGACACCTTTGGCACTTAATTGCCAATTCAGCTCCTGGGCAAGCATTTGGCACTGGGAACTTAGTCACCTCTGAAATGTAAGTTAATTACTTTTTCAAGTTATTCAGCAAACCGTCTAACAACTCAATCCCTTACCCACTATTCCATGACTCTCTTCCTTGGCTGTCTGTCACCACTTCAGAGACCCTTAAATTATTTTTGCAACTAAAAATTGCAAGAGTAGCTTTGAGAATCTCATTCCAGCTGAATTCTTCAAATCTAATGCAGAAAGGGGGTCTCCTGCTTTGGCCTCTTTATTTACCCACATGGATCAATCTATTCAGATGACAAAGAGTGAAATTACTCAATAACTCTTCCAATTTTTTTAAATGGGGGAGAAGCCTAATCCAGCCAAGTATCCTCCAATTAGCTGCTCGGGATAGTAAGGAAAATATATGCTAGGCATCTATACAGACCGCTGGTGGTTTGGCTGATACAAGAAAATATTTTATTTGTAGAACAAGAAAGCTTTCAATTAGGCTTCCCAATCTTTGATTAAGGCATCACTCTGCAACACTTAGCCAAAAAATATTCTAGCTTCCCCAAAGGGACCCTCTATGCTGCCTTCATTGACTTGAAGGCGACTTTTGATTTGATCCCCAGGAGCAGCAATGGCAAAAACTAGCTGCCTCCTGTATTGATCACTGGCTTCTGCAGCTAATTCTGATGTTACATGAGAACCAAGGTGATCAAATCAAATCTTTAGTATGAATAAAGATCAGAAGTTATTTTCAACCCACCAAGAATGTAGATGTAATTTGTTGTTGTTCAGTCGTTTGGTCGTGTCCGACTCTTCGTGACCTCATGGACCATAGCACGCCAGGCCTTCCTGTCCTCCACTGCCTCCCGGAGGTTACTCAAATTCATGTTCATTACATCGGTGATGCTATCTAACCATCTCATCCTCTGCCGTCCCCTTCTCCTTTTGCCTTCAGTCTTTCCCAGCATCAGGGTCTTTTCCAGTGAGTCCTCTCTTCGCATTAGGTGGCCAAAGTATTTCAGCTTCAGCTTCAGCATCTGTCCTTCCAATGAGCAGTCAGGGTTGATTTCCTTTAGGATTGACTGATTTGACCTCCTTGCAGTCCAAGGGACTCTCAAGAGTCTTCTCCAGCACCACAGCTCGAAAGCATCAATTCTTCGGCGCTCAGCCTTCCTTATGGTCCAACTCTCACAGCCATATATTACTACTGGAAAAACCATAGCTTTAACTATACGGACCTTTGTCGGTAGATGTAATACATTTCAGTTAATAAGAGATAACTTACTAAGAGGAAAGTTTAAAATATGAATTATAAAATGAAATTAAGATTAGTCAGGGAAATCAGTTGTTCTCCTACCTTCACTGTGGCCTGACGATAGATGGCAACCCTCTTTGTTATGTCTTGATTAGTATCTGAGAGTAGCAGTTTGATGTAAAACTCATCTGTTTTGCCTGTGCATCATTTCAAGATTGGTGCTAGATGGCATTTTTGAGAATCTCTGTAACAGTCACAATAAAGAAGCACATGCTGAATTATCTCTCCAGAGTCACATAGGTATAAGCATTCATGTATAGGGATTTTGTTATATCTACCAGTTAGGAGGGCAAAAGGTAAGACATTATGCTTACCTCTGAATAATTATTACCTTAGACTGAAGGAGATTAGGGTGCTCAGGTAGTTTGCAAGTTTCCAGGTATTCTCAATAACAACTATTTTAGAACTGTGTGTCAGGAAGTTAATTTGAGTTTGTAGTTCTACATCCTTCAGCCTTTTAACCTGGTGAAAGCTAGCAGAAATAAATTGTTTCTTGGATAAGTCAGTAGTATTTTATTTATTTCCTACTGTTAAAAGTCCATAATAAGGCATAATCATCTGTTAAAAGGCCCAATGGGAAGAGCAGAATTTTCAGCCAATATGTCAGTACTGCCCTCCAAGCCCTATGTTCAGTTCTGGGCATCCCTCTTCAAGCATTAGAGATGCTTTTTGGGACAGCAAATATTGTCCACAGAAATGTGGTTTGTATAACCACTTGTTCTTAACAAATAGACCAATGTGTGCTATATATAGAATCTGGACCAGAGTTTTGGCCTCAGAAAGTTTAAGGGCTGTGGGAACTAACTCTCCTCCTCTGGTGAAAAAGAATCTTCTAATGGTCCCATCTACCATCCTGAGATATTTAAAAGAGAACACTTGCTCTATGCTAGCCCCATCTACCACCAACCTATGTTGTTTTGCCTTCTGGTCAAATGCTATTATTTTAGTCTTGTGGTTGTTTATAATCAACATATAAAGATCGCAGAAATGTGTAATAGCATTCAACACTCTTCTGATCCAATTTGAGTATATGAGATGACTGCAACATCAGCAGGATATAGGAGTAAAGGGATCTAATACCCAGAAATTTTATGGGCAAGGACACCAGAGGATTCTAAGGCTTTTGCCATGTCATTGATACCAAAGTGGAATATGGGTGGTGCTAAAATGCAACCCTGTCTGGCCCCCTTTGATGTGTATATACTCTTTGGAAGCACTCCTTGAGGGATGCATCTTACTTGATGTGATGTATTGTAAGTAGCTTCTGTATTAAGAACAGCAAGTGCCTGTCAATGTTGGTATTTAATAGGTCTTGAGACATCGAATCAAACACCAATTTGAAATCAGAAAAATGCCCATATACTGAGGATTTGAATTTGCATATATATATATATATATATATATATATATATATATATATATATGTGTGTGTGTGTGTGTGTGTGTGTGTGTGTGTGTGTGTGTATGTCTATTAGATGGTGCAACACAAAGATGTGATCTATTGTTGAGTGACCCCTTTGAAATCCATTTGAAGTTTCCCTCAGCATATTACTCCTGAATTGCTCTGCCTGATGCAGCTGTTTCTCAATGTAACTATGCCTCTCCATCTTCTAACTTTCCGCCCTCAGATGACAACATTCTCAAGGGTCCCTGTCTAGGTCATAGTTGTAAGGTTGGAACTAGTCTTCTGGGCCCAGGCCAGAATGATGGGGTCTATTACAGGTTCAGCGTAGTTGGTAGAGTCTGAAAGCATCATGTCTTATTTGTGGATGCTGCTTCCTGGTTCTCCTCCTCATCCAGAAAGGAGTCTTGAGACAGGATCTTGGCATGGTGTTAATTCCACAGTGCTCTGAGAGACTCAAAGGTTATCAAACTGTTTTAGAATCCATGTTACTCTCCAGAGTAGATTTCTTTCTTTGGGTCAACTTCTTTTTTTCAGACTATCGCAAATGGAAATTTTTGCTAAGTTTTTAGTACTCCAGCTTGTTTTTGTAGGATTCTGAACCACTTCAGGTTGTTTCTTCTTTGCAGTGCTTCCTAGAATGACAGACGCCTTATTGAAGCATTATAGTAATAATTAAATTTACCAAGCAAACAGTAGCAAGCAGCTCCATCAACAATGGTATCATACATACACAAGATGTTATAAAAATAGCATAAAATAACCCCAGACCTAAAATCCAAAACAACTTTATCTCAGATACGTAGTAAAAGGAATTAGGGAAGCTTCATTGTGCCTATCAAGAGATGGCAATACATTTTCCATTACTCTTACAGATCACTGCACAGTATTTAGCCACTGTAAATATTCTATATTTCTGAGTCTGAATTGGTAAGAAAAAAAGTGGATTGGAAGAATATAGGTGGAATATAGTTTGCCAGTCTAGACAACTCTCTACTAGCTTGCATTGTAATAATTTATCAAAATAGCAATATACTATTAATATTTTTGGCTCTCTGAATTAATGAATGAATTAATTCCATTCTTTGCCTTTTGTACAGTGAATTACAGATTTTCCACAGAAGACCTTCAGTTGTGCTGAAGAGATTTCTGCTAAATCATGCATAGCTACTGTAACTTAATTATGATTCTCCTCTTGTCTCTGTGGGTTTGGATCATTGGATAAACTTCATCAATGAAAGATGAAAAAGTCTCCTCCTCCTGCTCTGCAACTACTCCCTCTTAAGGAATATTGCCATATTAGTTGTTCTCCTGTCTTGCTGGATCTTAAAATAGTCTTGTTCCAGGATACCATTTAATATCTATTTCTTCTAATGGTGGAAATCTACTTTTATTGAGTTTTCTTTCTCTTCATTAACTTGAACTTGTTCTTCTGAACATCCTGGGACTACATCATTGTACTCTTTGTATTAGTTACCTAGGGGCTGACATAATAATTGTGCTATTTTTATCAATTGTTTCAGTGGGGTATGGTGGGACTGGAACATCCTCAAATGGGAATTGGCTGAAGGCATCTTACATTTAAGTGAGACTGTTGTGGTAGAGATACTGATAGCAAGTTATTCAGGGTAGCTAGTCTAGAGATAATTCTGCTTCAGCTTTCAGAGGCAGGACTTTATAATGATTTATTGGATCTTCCTCCTCCCATCCATTTTCTAAAACTGTTCCATACATGTCAAGAGTTTGTTTACCTTGCAGACACTCAGTGAAGGATTAGTTTCTATGCCTTTTTATAAACATAATCACTGCTAAATCTCTGCTGGGAGTTTTATTTTTATTTATACAAGTGCCTCTTCTAGCATTGTGCAAAACAAAACAAAACAAAAGAATGAGTTGACTGTCCCTGAAAACCTGTGACAGCATCATTTGGAATGTAAGATACTGGTTTTAGATTTAATTGAATATTCATCTTAATTAACACTCAAGGTATTATGGACTCTTACAGCCTTTTTGATAAGATAGCCAGGTTATTTCTTCCAAATCAACTTCATACACTTGGCCTCAGGAAAGCTGACTTATTGCAGACCTTTCCACATCCTATCTTTCTTCATTTGGGGCTTTGCTGTTTTTTCCCCCTCAATGTTGATATCAAAAAATGCAGATTTGTTTGGCACAGTTAGCAAGCTTGTTTCACTTCTGTTGTCTTTAAGTGATAGCAGACTTTTAGTTGTTGTGATCAGTTAATGGGAAGCTGTTTGCCTGAACTAGTTTGGATGCACTTCTTAGAGTTGTTTATCTGTTTGTTGCCCATACTTTCAAATCCAAGAATTATCTAGAGAAAGCCACTTGTGGAACTGAGTGTTCTATCTACCTTCTTGCTTAGGCAACTCAAAAACAAAAAAGAGAATGAGATAAATAGAGTATATTAAAAATATACGTTGGCAGGAAGGACACAGAAAGAGCATTTATTCTGTCACCATCTTGGAAAAACAAGTGCTGGGCCATTGCTCAGGAGTAGCTCAAGAGTGGTTGGAGTGACCTAGGCAAGGACCATGGACTTGGAAGATTCTTCCATGTTGGAATTTGGGAAGATGGTTATAAACTGGACGTTCATATTGGGTAGCCATTGTCAATGTTCTTCTCTCTCCATGATTCTACCAACTACAATTATCCTTTGAACTGTTTGTTAAATATTTCACAAGACTGCCAATAAATACCCTTGAGATTGTATATCAGTACAAGCCAGCTTTGCAGTGAATACAGAACTTCAGGTTCCCCTTAAGTAATAACATGAATGATGAAGAGAAAGGTGGGTTAGAAGTTCCTTTACATGAGCTTCCACAAGTGTTGTCACAAGTGTCATGACCTTGTTTAAATGACATAAACTACATGCAGTTATTGGTGCCATTGCAAAAATAATGTCATGTTGCATGTGGCAAAATAGGGAAAGGAATTATTAAGGGACAAGGGCCATAAATAGAAACTGCCCCTAGAAATTATGGACAACTAGTGAATATTTGAAAGCCAATATGGTGTAGTAAAGGTGTGGGACTGGCAGCAGGAAGATCTAGGTTCTAGTCTACCTTCAGCCACAGAAGCTCACTGGATAGCTTTGAACCATTCACTCTCTCTCACCCCAACTTGTTTCCCTGGGTTATTGTTGCATGGAAAAATTGGAGGAGGAAGCATTATATCCAGCATCTTAAACTCCTGTATGAAAGGAAGGATGGAAGTCTAACAAATTAATATTTCATTTCTTTCCATTATATTATTGCAGAATTTATATTGTTCCTAATAGACTCAGCCAACATAACTAATAGTGATGGATTAGTGGGATTTGGAGTTCAACTACATATAGAAGTATCCAGAGATTCTTGTTCCTTGACATATCCTCCAGATTACCTTCTTTTCTGTTTGCTCTTGTGCAGCCTTGACATGTTTTCAAACATGTTGGTTTGATACAAGAGTGGGTCTGACACAACAGGAACAGTAATTGTTTTCTTGAAAAGAAGCCAGCTTGAAGTGTCAGTAGCATGTAACACTTGGGACAGGAATTAAAGAATGTCTTATCTGAAGACAAAGGTTTTGGCAATATGGTTCTAATTGCATAAACTGTAATGTACCCACTTTATAAAAGGAATAGGAATTAATTATGTTTATTCCTAAATATGATTTCCATAAAGAATTCAGTTCAGCCTTGTAACATCCCATTGAGAGAGCTAAGTTTATCCATATCTTGCAGAACAAGAAGCTAGTTTGATGGAGAAAAAAACTCTTGGGCTTTTAAAGAAAAACAGCTATTATCATATCCACATCAGGTACAGCAATAAAACTATTAGAATGCATCCAGATACATATGCAAGGATTTTCATCCAATGCATAAAAATAGTACACATTTCCCATTATTGTAAAAGACAAATGAGAAGAAATATATATTCTCTTTAAAAGCTCTGGATTCTAATCACAATACTAGACCAGTAAGGAAGGAAGATCATTCTCATGCTTATTATTTATATACATGTTATCCTACCTTTCTCAAGGATGGTTAATGTAGTATACATACATGGACACCCTCACTGTTATTCTTGGAAGAGCCCTTAGAAATCAATTAGACTGAGAAATCATAACTGGCCCAATGATTGCCACTGAGTTCCAAATCACATTACAATTCAAGTATAACTCAATGCAAGCAGTTGTAAACCAGAAGTACCACTAAACAGGAGTACACTCCTGTTTAATAATTTGCTTGGGCTGCATGGCAGGAGGGAGGAACTTAGTAAAGGTGTAGAGAGATCCAGATGTGTAAGCAGTTAGTCCTTTTCTTTCTGATATCCCATTCATTCATTAATGGTCAAAGTCTAAAATAAAAGCAAGATTATAGTATAAGTCCACAAAACACAATGAGAAATTAATATATGAGGATATTATATGCTGGTGATCTATACAAGGCATAAGTGGCCAGATCATCTAAGCTGAAATTTAATTCAAACTCATGCGTTCCAATGACAATTGAAACTGAATAGAATGTATAGATTTCATATAAATCTCTGTAGATTGATCCATTAGTAGAAAGTTCACAACCTTCATTTCAGGGCAATCCATGCATTTAGTAAGGAGAGGGAGAATATTAACTTGGGACACCAAGAAAAGGAAATCACATTATTTGACCTAGCAAGAGAGATACCTTGATCATGAAGATGGTTTTCCCAAGGTGAGGCCATTGCCCTTGGGATGTTCTGATTCCTGCAATTTTCCCTTTGCTGACACCCTTTTTTTCTTCTCCAAGGAGCAGCTGCTGGAAAGGGATAGGAAAGTATTGAAAATAGGTCGAGACTGCATGAAATTGCCCAATGTCCCACCCTTATCTAACACAAATTTGAAACAAACACTTAATGAGGCCTTAAGGGTTCATTTAATAAGGGAACATCCCATTTCTTCCATTGTGGTAAACATATTGAAATATTTGATCAGTTGTTTTCTTTTTTCGATAATACACAAAATACTGTTTTATGTGCACAGTAAAGCATGATTTATTGGAATAATGAGCCATACATAGATGGTAGTTAGTGTTAGAGATATTACTCTTAAGGGTAAATAGATCATGTAAAGAATACATTTCAAGGAAGCCAAAGTATATGTTATTCTGCTGCCTCACTAATACAGGATTGTTCTCCAATCTAACATAGCCATGAAACAGATTGTATAATGTAGGTTAATTTGTGGAATGGTGCTATAGAGAACACAGCACTCTACTCCAGAAGTACGTAGAAGACCACAAAGTGAAAGTCAGTACATACAAAACTGGATAAAGTATCCAAAAATAATCTTGGAGGACAAATCAGAGATTATGGTAGTGTTAGGGAAAAGAGTTAAGAAACTGGGAAGCAAAAGTATGAGTGGTTCAGACTTCTTATTTTCCATTTCAGATACAATAGTCAAAGTGAGATTTGTAAATTTCACCCATCTTTGATAATAAAATCAAAACAAATTAAGAACCTGAACTGTATCTCACTTTTGCTTTGCTTTCTCCACTTGATTTTTATACTATCATAGTGTACTATAGCATTCACTGTTCTTTGATCTCCCCAATGGTCATCAGTTCAGATTCCAACCATCTGATACAGATACAGTATGACTCTATTAGCAGATGGACACAACCTTTCCAATATTCAGAGGCAGAGTGGATTTAAGGGAATGTGAGCCTTCTGGCACTTCCCATGACCACTTTCTTTTCTGCTTTAATTTCATGGTTGCCATGATAGACTCTTACAGTTTAACCCACTGTGTTTCAAACTTGGCAACTTTAAGATGTGTAGACTTGAAGTCCACACATCTTAAAGTTGCCAAGTTTGAAAAACACTGATCTAACCCTAGTGAAGTGCTGTCAGTTGAGTTTTGCATATGGTAAAAAAAGTTGTCCTTTTATTTATACATGCGAGTTTGCAAGGCATTGCATACTTACCACAAAGACAACAAACAAAAGCATGTGGTAGAAATACATAGAAGCCCTTAGAGCATGTTCCAACTCAGTGGGCTCCCTCAAGGTCACATAATACCAATGTCACTGTGGAAAAGTTCCTGATGGTATTTTATGGTTTTATTTCATTGGTATTTTATGGTTCTATTTCATTTTATTTCATTGTAACACTACCAATGTGTTTTTATTTTGCTTACAAGCAGTTTCTTGCTATTAAAAACAACCATCTTAAAATTAGTTTTGCTGCTACCACAATAAACACAGATGGAATATTAAGGCAGACACATCTTAGAACAACTGCAGACAACTGTATGAGTGGTGATAAATTCTGCACATGCTCCCTCTCTGTCTTCTCAACATACCAATTTGAATTTATCCTGTTATTTTGATTTAGAAAACTGACCCAAATTGTTTAATTCCTTTGCGTATGCTTCTGTGTGCATAATGTTTCTTTTGTAATACTCTTGGGCTGAATATTCACAGGATGAAGTCTAAAGACAATATTATTTCCATTTATTAATTTTATAGGCAGTCATCTTAAGCAAGACCATTGAAAATGCTCAAGCAGTGATAATGCATTGCTATAAAGCATAAATATACTTTGGTGCTAGTCTCCAGTGTTTAAATACAAAGAAATAATAGTCTTTTCAATGTAATGAGCTGTATACCAACATTACAAATTTACAGAATTTTGTTTGTACATTATCAGACTTTGGTCTAAATATACACTGTGTTGTATATTTACAAAAATATCATTTCATTGCAAGTGAAACATAAACTAAACACAATGAAGGAATTCATCATTTATATCTTTTATATCACAGGGGTATTATTTTATTTGAAGATAGAACCTACATTTTGGAGCCACTAGAAGGTGCTATGAATGAACATATAATCTACAGGCTAAAACACCCAGAACTAATCCTGGGTACATGTGGCCATCATCTCAATATTACAGGTGTCACTTTGGGGGATACTGCACAGCTTATTCAGACATTTACTAGCAGAGTAAGTGACAAATTTAGTTTTCTCTGTTTTTATAGTATTTATTTAGAGAAATCTAGTATTATGGCTCAAAATTGAGGTGCCAACTGATAAATGTGTATTTCTTTAATTGTTTGCTTGTTCATA
The DNA here is from genome assembly GCA_023362775.1 of Charina bottae. Taxonomy (NCBI): domain Eukaryota; kingdom Metazoa; phylum Chordata; class Lepidosauria; order Squamata; family Charinaidae; genus Charina; species Charina bottae. The sequence continues at coordinate 61,854,569 of JALMGJ010000005.1, read as the reverse complement.
GGAGCCTGACTCCCAACAACTCTGGGTGCCTTACAATGTAAAAAGTAAAAAATTACAAAAGACAAAACAAAAACATGAATGGCTCCAAAAACAATATATAAGAAAAAAAAAACATTCAGCAGCTCAAACTTAACTGTGACCAAGAGCCTATAACACAGGTGCGATACATGAGAAAAACAGAAGATTGGGAAAAGCCAATACATTTTATTGTTGTAAAAGGATAACTGCCCACAGATTTATTAACCTACGTCAATAATTAATCTTATGAAAGTTTTTGTTAACTTTTTCAATCAATGCATTCCTAATTCATTAAACCTTCTTGGAAATGTTTTTGTTAGCCAAGGAGCCAGATATATATGCCTATAACTTAAGTTTCATAACTTAACTTCCTAAATGCATAAGAAAATGGTTTTACCATCTCTATTTGCTTCTATTTTTTCATGAGCTGAATTTGTTTTGATTCCAAGCAGTTAGATAACCACACAGAAGTAACACTAGATTTCTGCTCATTACATTTATCTTAACAAACTTCTGCATTTAGAAAACTTTCCAAGTTTTTTCAAAGACATAACTATATTAAAGTAGCTGTTCTTCTCTTTCTCTGGAATTAATAAATTATTTTTAATCTTTTTCTGTCATCTGTTTTGATGGGGGTGTTTCTGAGGAGTTATTTGAAATATAATTTTGAGAAAATGTTAGCAAAATTTCATTCTGAAGATAAAGTATTCCAAAACTGGTTGCTTCCTAAATCTTTATTTGCATATATTGTCTTAGAGCACCACATGGTCTTAGACCACCACATGTTTGTCACCAGACAAACATAAGGTGTATCCAGATGTTTGCCTAGAGTTCTACAGCCCACCAGAATTTCTAACTCAGCCTCATGCTTGAGATAGCTACTCATTCCTTCATTCAACTGAATAAGCTCCTCTGTCTACATGAATGGAAAGAGCTTTCTCCAAGCTAGGAAACTTCAGGGTACCAGAGAAGTATATTTCAAAATAAATTCTGGCAGATGAAGAAAAACAAATGAAGGACAACATTCAACAATATCACAAATAATTTGAGCAATTTGAGAATGTGAATATTTGTTTCCATAGTGGCTGCTCAGGCAGCTTCACTTCCATTTTAAATAGCATTTTAGTTTTGTTGAATTAAGTATATGTGTGGAGGATGGGATAATTTAGGATAATCCCCCTAAAATTATTTAAAAAAATCATCTCCCAGTGTTGCCATGCCTCCTCACTTCACATACACACTTTTGAGATGGACTGACAATATCATGGAATAGTATGGGATATTTAGATAAGCATTTACCGTTGCCATAATAAGACAGGGTCAGTCTTCTCACTTACAAAAATAAAAGCTTACCTGCTCTGTATTTGGTGTGGTGCACTTGAGAGTAAGTACTTTTTGTAAGTGATAAATAGTGATGAATAAACTGAGTGCCTTTTAGCAAAGCACACTTTCCCTTCTTAAATCTTTGCTAAAGATTCCATGTTTAGTATGTCAGATTGAGATGATTTGGAAATCATAATTTTAGAACAAGAAATCAAAATTGGATTGCTGTAGTCATTTGTAATAGGAATTTTTTAATATTTTTAACATTCACAACAATATACACTGTTTAACTTGATACAATAAAAGTTTTAAGTGATATATAAGACATACTGTTGAAAGTTCATGTGATGGAAAGTGTCTCTGAGGGGGAAGGTGATGTTATGGAGATCGCAGGCAAGGAAGGAGGGGGCGCCTTCCAGGGGGAAAAGCGCGTTCTCAGTGTGGAGGATCTTGGGCGCCCAGTCAAGAGAGTCAGGCCGGAACCGCCTTGGAAGTTTCAGGAGTTTTTCCCTCAGAGCCCGTTAGCTTAGCTCAGATTGGCAAGATTTTCTGTATGCGCTGGAAACAATAAAGAACTAGAGCTTCATCTCGAGCTCAGCGTGGTTTCTTTGCCGAAACCCTGACAGTTCATTCCTCCTAATGTTTTTTTAAATGCTGGAAAATAGGTCATGCCTAACTACAGTATATAATCAGAATATATAATACTTTCCATTGTAACTGAGTGTGTGTATATATCTTGAAATAAAGGATTCTGTAATAATTTTATTAAAGATTACAATTAGAAAAAATACAAACTAATCCAAACTACAAAAATTTAAGAATAAAGAGTGTAGAAAAGAAAAAAAAGAATAAAAAGAAAAAAGAAAGTATATAAAGAAGTAACTTCCCCCTTCATCACAACAAGCATAAACAATTTTAGTAACTTATCACCATCTCTTAAAATACAACAAATACTCTCTTCATCCCATATCTCATCTCTAAACTATAAACAAAATCCAAAAGCCTTGTCATTCATTCCTTATCAGCAAAAGTCCATTAAGTGTTAACTGAAATACTGTAACTACATATCTATCTATGGTATCAGACATTCTTAAAATTAATTTCTGAGTCCATTGTTCAAAAATATTCTTCAAAACATCCACTGTTAAAGTATTTTGTTCCATTCTTTGTTAACAAGTCAAATGTAAGTATTCTTCTCCTTTAATTGTAATCTTAATTTTCTTCTAGTTCCCTCTAGTGTCCAACCTTCAAAGTCCCATCCTATCATGTTTTTTTTTCCCAAAGAACCCAAACAACCACAGTTTCCAAGAGGAAGGATTTTTGTAATAAATTAATTTCAAATTTTTATTCCAAATCCATCTGGACCCTTAGTCCACTTTTAAATTTCCAAAATCAACACTCTAAACACCCTTTTGATATTTATTCCAAAAAATAATATTTTTCCAAGTCCTTAAAATCATATTTATAATTTCTTTTTCTAAGGAGAAGGAGACTCATCCAGTGAATGCAATAAAAACTTGCCACTCCGAAGGGGCTTAACGTTTCCAAAGCAATAAAAAATAATTCCAATGAGGCCCAGTCAAGCTTTTTGTCCATAAAAGGCTGTATTACGACTGTGAGCTTAGATGATATTCCTTGACCCCCAGCCGCTCAATTCATAAGCCGACCACAAAACCTCGGCTGTCCGGACAATCTCTTCTTTCTTCGGAGATATTTCGCCATCCAGCATCCAGCCGCCGATCTCCGCCGTAAATACCATCCCACTTCAGCAGGGACGTCTAGCTCACCATGGTGTTCACCAGAAGTCCGAAATAAAGGATTTTATATGAATTTGTGTCAATATAGTATGTTTCCTATTTGGGGATTATTTAAGGCATGTAAATGTATCACTTTTACACATTTAATATGTGCTCTATTTATAAGACACCTCAGTAACTAAAAATATGTCTGAATATATAACAAGTGAATAAGCAACTGACAATGCTTTGTAGAGCAGGTGCCATTTGCATATAAATTGAGGTATAAGAGTGAATTGTTAGAATTCATGGTTTCATGTTTAGTGTGTGATATGGCTTAATGTGATTGTTATATCAGCCTTTTATTCTATAGAATAAAAGGCTGATAAAACAATCACATTAAGCCATATCACACTCTAAACTATAGAATGACATATAAGGTGACATGTTAATTTTGAAAAATATTGCATCTTGTACCAAAGTACTGAAGTACAAGTGAGTAATACATCCAGAACATGATACTTGAAATAACTTGATGCTTATTGAAGCTAAGGAAATTTTTATCTTCCTCGGATCTGGATGAGAGTCCACCCTGGAATGATTGGTCAATTTTTCTATCTATAGGCTATTTATAATATTTAAGTTGCCTGGTATTATAGCACTGTGGTAGAAAAGCATACCTAGAAATGTAGATCTCCTTAAAATAATAACAGCTCTTATCTGACGCTTGTTTTGATAGCACAAAAGAGAAACTCTGAAGTCCACCAAGTATGTGGAGCTCATTATTGTGGCTGATAATCGTGAGGTAAGCAAAACCTTAAGTTAAAAAGATTGTGGGTGTAAAGAGATACACATGTTTATAAATCAATGGAATAATAGGAATAAGGGTAACCTATTCTCTATCTTCCACACAATGATGAAAAAATATTCTGTTCCATTTGGACACTTAAATCTTTGCTGCATTATTTAACCTTGAACCAGAAAGAATGGAAATGTATTGTACAAATAAGAAAATATTTGTGGTATTGCTTCTTTAGATGTTACAAGTTATATCAAGGTTGCATAAATTGCTGAGTTTTTGCAAAAGAGATTCATAATAAATGGATGAGACACTTTGCCAAAATTAGTTGAAGCTGGTGAAGTGCAATCAAAAACAAAAGATCTTAATTTGCAATATTTTCCCATTTGCATTTTTCCACATTTCAAAATTACTTAGTTAAATAGCAATATTGTCCCCCTGTCCACCCATGCCAAACAGACAGCTAAATGAAATATTTCCTTTTGTACAGCATGAAGTGTCCCAATGAGACAATTGTGTGAGAAAGAGGATTAAAAACAACATTTTGTTTAAATTTGAAAAACTATATTCCTTCACACAATCTGTGCTTGTTTTCAGATATATAAGAATTATATTGTAAGCAGTGGGAGGTTGCCTCTGGCCTATTTTCCATGTAAAACGTAGACATTGGTGTTACTATTTTTCTGAAGAAGGCGAGTTATACTTACAGAGAATAAATATAATTGTTGATAATTCAGTATTACTTAAAGATCATTTCTAGTTTCAGAGACAAGGCAAGGATGTGGAAAAAGTGAAACTGAGGCTGATTGAAATTGCAAACTATGTTGATAGGGTAAGTTTTTGGTTGGTACTATAATAACTTCCTTTGCTATAAAGTAGTCTGATTCTGAAATCTAAGCAGTCAAGTCTTGTCTTACTGAAGTCAGGTCATATTAAAGATACTTGTATATAGAAAATTTGTACTACATAAGAATACAAAAGCATGAGAATAGGCCTGCTGGATCAGGACATGGCCTATCTTAATCTAGCATTTTCCCCCCACTGGCCAACAAGATGCCTCTGGGTACTCCAAGCAGGAGATGTAGTTGTTTCCTACTTCTACCACTCTTCCCCTGTAACTGGTATTCAAAAGCATTCTTCGCCCAACCTAGAGGTAGTAGCAGTGGTAATTTATGACACACTTGACATACTTTCAAGGTATTCCCCTGTATATGCAATATTTAAATAAGCAAAATAAATAAATCAATGTGATTGTTGTCTCTTATAATCTAGTTATCATCTGTGCAATGAGACACATACACTGAATGTTAGACACATAGATCTTAATCCAACTCCAACTTATATCACCGCCCATCTCCCCCCACAGAGGGGACTCTGGGCGGTTTACAACAAAGTCAGTAATTAAAACATGTACGTAAAATATCTAACACAATGTATCAATTTAAAATTAAATATAAATATATACAATCCAAGAGGCTGTGATGTTATGTATTAAAAGAATTCTATGGCGCAAGCCATCCCCACGAAAAGCTATTACTCTTCCCATCCCAAGCGAGGTGGCAGAGCCAGGTCTTCAGTTGTTTTCGGAAGGTCAGGAGAGTGGGGGCTTGCCTCACCTCCTTAATCAAATGGTACATCCTTGTATGCCATCAAGGATTTTAGAGGGCATAATCTTTACTGTCTGAGAGAAGAAAATGAGAAGGATGTTGTCCAATGCATTATATAACATGCCTGCTATTTATATACTGTATCTATATTTTGCTCTCTTTTATTAACTTAAGAAGTTATGCAAATATAATCCAGGATATTGATCTGGTTTTCTCATCAGTTCTACAGGCCACTAAATATTAGAATAGTCTTGGTTGGATTAGAGGTCTGGAATGATATGGATAAGTGCACAATAACTCAAGATCCCTTCACTACTCTTCATGAGTTCCTGGACTGGAGAAAGATGAAACTACTACCTCGTAAACCACATGATAATGCACAACTAGTGAGGTAAACCTACCAATACAAGAACTGGACACTAAGAATTTTAGATATGTTATGTTGATGAGCAGTAAACCTACATATGGCTAGGACTCTAGAGGAATGATAATACAACCATGCAGAAAACACTGCATCCATATCATGTCTCTGTTAGTAAAATCCAGGATTTTGACTGGATTTTGTCCCTATATTTTTTTTTCCTGTATTCATTATTTTTAACATAGTTTCTTGTCTTCCATTAGTGGAGTCTATTTCCAAGGTACTACCATTGGCATGGCACCTATAATGAGCATGTGCACCATAGAGCAATCTGGAGGTATCGTTATGGTAAGTACTATAGGAACCAAGATTGATCCTATGTATGGCTGGGTAACAAACAAGCAGGAAGAAAATAACAGAATCTTGAATCTATCTTCAAAATCTGTGTGTATTTTTTTTTTAGATTTGTGCAGCTATTATTTGAATTTACAAGTGGTTAAATAAATGCTTTCATTTTGGTATTTTATTTTTGCTTTCTACTAGAGTGTTCCACCAAAACCAAAACAGCCTCATAAATTAAAAATCTGCTATCTGTGTTTAATACGAAAGCCCTTCCAAAATATTCATGAGATATGCTGAATTTGCTGTGAACCAGAGAGATGAAATTATAAGCCTTTTTAGATAATTGCTTAAATAAGCTTTTATTATACTGGCAGGTGACAAAGCACAGTATGCGGTTGTAACTTTGAAAAAGCTTTCATATTAACTGTATTTTTGGTAGAAGATATTTTAATGTTGTTTTTGTAGCCTTTCCAATATATATGTATGAATGAAGCTGATAGACTCCAGTGTAAACATGGATTTCAAAGAAATCACCTTAAAGAATCAGCTGTTCTTAACCTAAAGATTTTGATTTAAATTAAAAATAACAATAGTAACACAATATTTTTGCTTTGAGGCTTAAACTAAAAATGAAATGCATATTTAAAATACAAGTCCACAAAGAATACTTAAAGAAGACTGAAGGATTCATCTAAGTATAATTTAATAGATCTTCACAGAAACAGACAATGTTATAATTGCTCTTATAAGGCCCAATTCAGCCTCTAAATGTTGATGGGAAGTTGATTCTTCAGAGAACTCTTATTTCTTAGGATTAGTGACAGAGGTGTCTAAAATTATTGGAAAAAGAACACAGGAAGAAGGTTTTCCTTTATCTTATAATGATAGAACCTAAAATGCAGGGGAATTCACAAGGGAACAAAAAAAGAAAGTCAAGATCACCCTTGCAACTGTGCAATTGAAGCCCCACCATTTTGAACTGCATCAAGGTCACATGTATGAACAATGGTGCATGACTTCAATTGCACAGACAACTGCCATCTTGACTAGTTTGTCCCCTCTACCATAGACGCCACTGGCTGAATTCTAAGAAAATAAAGTCATATCATATGTACAGTATGCAGTGAAGTTCCTCTAGGTCTCCCCCACATACTCTCCAAAATCTGGGGGAATGATTGATTCAGTCATGAAAACTTCTGTCCTGATCGTCTGCCACATGCCCTTCGACCTCCTGTGTGGGGTGCCGCAGGCTTCTACTGTCTCTCTCCCTTCCTTTTCAACATCTACATGAAACCGCTGGTCATCCCCTGGTTTGGTGTTCAGGATCTTCAGTACGCTGATGATACCCAATTATATCTTTTGACTCCAGGCTGGCCAAGTGAGGCTGTCAAGGTTCCCTTCGCTTTGTTCCTGTCCGGTCT